>JAOUZG010003724.1:2220943-2248068 GCA_026289955.1 Argiope argentata
GTGTGTGTGTGTGTGTGTGTGTGTGTGTGTGTGTGTGTGTTCGTTCACTGGTTATAAGATGCAACAAATCGTAACTAATGTTTTAAAATAAATTTTTAATATTAATTGCAAAATAATTCGGTAGAAAAAAGATTAACTGAAATTAAATCCAATCATTCTCTTCGGCATACACTCATCCGACAAAGGGATATCAATATTCAGAATTTATGTTATTCAATTTTTTATGTTATGTTATTCAACACACATCTACAGCAATCATATATAAAATAAGTATATATTGGAAAAGTTTGAGCATTTTTGAAAGAGTTTTTGATTTTAAGTACATAAAAATTAAATTTTGGCATTTTTGTGGTAATCATTTGAAATACTATCGCAATCTCTCTATATATATCCTGCTAAAATTTCCAATCGTATATTAAATACTTTTTATTTATCCGGTCAATTTCAAATACATTTTTTAAACTTGCAGTGGATGACACTTGATGTTAATACAGTTTTCAAATATTTAGTCATTAATTAAATATATTTATTTTTTTAATATTTTAGGTAGAATTTTAGCAGTTTGTAATGGAAACTGAAATGAACAGTTAGTAGCTCAAGCGGTTAAAATGCGAGGATTTTCGTATTTTTTCACGTCAAGATGAGGAATGTGAATTCAACCTTGAAAAAATCAATAATGTTGGATAAATTATTTATATTAATTGTAATTATGTAATAAAAAATAACTAAGCAAAAAATTTTCTTTGTTGACCTAAGAAGGAATTAAGTTAAATTTTTTTTATATTACTTGTTTTTTAAAATAGTGGTTAAAATTTTGTTCCCTGTACCATATTTTTCTCAATAATAAATACTGAAACCACCATGTATCAAGGACTTTCTGAAGGTAGATAAAAAAAGATGTCTTGATCTATTGGAATTAAAACACATTTGGTTTTTAAAATTTCTTTTTTCAAAAAGTCTGAATTTTTGCCATCCAAAGTAAACAGTTAATATTTCTTCCTACGCATAAACAACCGAATGCGCATTATGAAGTGCAATATAGTCCCACGCAGTATTTTCATTTCATCTTGTTTAAGAGATTCCGCAAAGCCAAGCCTCAATAATACTGAGCGCACCGAACTCACGTAGGCAATCTTCTTTCCCTACGCTATTTCACTACGATCACGAAAATATTCTTCTTTCGCCTTGTTTCAGGCCAGACTGCTCACATAGAAATGAAAATTTATTGCCTTATATATTTATCTACCAACGGAGCGATATATTCCGGGGATTATTTCAGAATTCCGAAACTTCCCAAGGTGTCCGAGATTGGAGAATGTTGACTCTCTCCATCTATGTCCTCGCCGGCTTTGACTATTGATTCAATTTACAATTCACTTGCAGCTTTCAGATTTCAATGATAAACCTGAGGGACTAGATTCCATTTGGAGATATTTTTTTAGAATATATTTTATGAGTCGATTCATTCGACGTTGTAGTTTCTGGTTATATAAAAAGTCAATGTTTTTTATTGAAATGATTTTAAAATTGTCCATTTTTGATAAAATATTTGTCACACAGTGTTAATGTAGATGGGAGGTATGATTTAGGTTTTATAGACACCAAAACTGTACAAACATACGTGATATTAAAATCAGAAATCCCAAAGACATTTGTCATTGTATTTCGTGAAATATTAACTCGCATTAATATAAGCAATGCTGACCAATATTTATGGTGGTAAAAAAATGCTTGTTTATTTATTTATTTATTTTTCCAAAAATTATTTTAATTAATTTGATTTTGTTTTTTTTAAATAAAAATATTCTCAGAAAATTACTCCTTACCAAACCTGAAACCCAATCAAAAGAAACGGGAAAGCATTAAAAAATATTGCCAAATATGTTTATTATTGATCACAGACAGCTAATTCATGGATTAATAATTTTATAAATCATGTATTCATAATATTTATTTTAGCAAATAATTCGAAAATATGAGATATAAAATAAAAATTTAGAATGGGTTTTTCAGAAAAAGGAGATTTAAATATAGTATTTCATTAATTTTAGAATTTTTGTACAACTAGAAATTCCACTAAAGTTTCATTCATGCTTCGTGGTAGCAATCGTGCATATATATATAGACGAGATGCAGATATTTTGAATTATAGATCAAATTTAATGTATTTTGCAAATAAGAATGTTCTGAAAAAAGTTGTAAATATTTTCATTCTATAATTATACACTAAAATTTCATTTTATGATTAGAAAGAATATAATCTTGATTTAAATATAATTAAAAATAGGTATAAATTATCAAAAAATAAGTATTTCAGCTTATATAAATACATCTTATTTCCATTAAATAAGCTTTTTTTGTCAAATGTTGTAGTCTAAAGCATGGTTATAGGACGGCAAAGTGTACCAAAGTGTTTTTTGTGATGTACAACTTTAAAAGTCTCATCGACATTAAACGATACGTAACATTAAACAGTATGTAATAGAGTAAAAAGAACCTTAAGATGAAAATATATGCATAAGAAATTGTCCAATCAAGCATATCTTATATTTAATACAGGCTCAAAATTTTTGTAATCACAAACATTTTTTTTGTAATATAAAACATTAAAAGTCTTTTCGACATTTAACGATAAGTAAAATTCTGGTTTTTGTTTTTATGTTTTCGAATGAAATAAAATTATCCAATAATAGTATCTGCTTTCAAGATTGCAAGCAATATATTTAAATATTTCTCTGAAATTCTTTTATTTATTGGATGCAAATACGCATCACGGAAAGATTTCCAAAATAAATTTTTTGCGATTAACTTTTGTAAACCATTCACCCGAAAAATCGAAAATATAATTTTCCAAAACTAATTAATTATATATTTATTTTTTTCGATCATAAATCGCTTCAATTTCTTTTAATCGTTTTTTTCAACAATGAATCCAAAATCTATAATCGACTAATGGTTTATTCCCTATAGAAGAGCCCTTTCCACTTATGTCTGGATGAGAAACTTTTTGAGTTGTTGCCAATCAGGCATTTTTGACATTCAACAGCGATAAGAAAATGAATTGTCAGAAGGAGCTCTCAGCTTCCCAATCACGTCTTCCGGGGCTTACTCCCCGAAAATTTTCGCAGAAACAAGTGTTGGAAACCAATTTGAGCATATTCCGCTTATTGTCTAACATCGGTGGAAACCCAACTGCCAAAGAGTTTTAGATTTTCGGAAACTTTCTGAAAAGCCCGGTCTCAAAAAGATGGATGGCCTGTTGTGGATCCTAAAGACACGACCCCCAGGCTTATTCCCCACTGCCGGCCGCTCTTTGACTTGCTTTGGTGGCAACGTGCCAGAAAAGTTGTCTGCACTCTGCCCCGTCGAGGCTGCGACCGTGGGAAGGAATAAATAATGCAGCTCAGGGTAACTTAGAATTTGTTAATTCGTCGGCGGCACTCTTAGGATTGGATTGACAGGGACTTAATATTTAGAGATAAATGTAATATTCGAAAGCTCTTTTAAGTGAAAAAATGATAAAAGATTCAAGCTTATAATTTGATATCTGAAATTATTTTTATAAAAATAATTAATTATCATTTGAGAACATGTTTTTTTCTACCTGGAGTTTTTTTTTAATAATTGAAGCTTATGCGTAATACAGCAGATGCGTTTTAAAAGGTTAACGTAGAAATATGATATTGTAGCTGCTATTTCATCTCAAAATCGGTCGAAATTCAAATTTTTATTTTCCAGATAAAAAATACGAAAATGCAAGATAAAAAAATGATCATTGGGGAGAGAGACTGAAAGAGTTATCTCGTGATTGTTTAAAACCGGTTTAAACTGAATTAATTATTTAAATTATTTAAGACAAATAATGATTTAAAATTGATTATACTCTTGCATGATAACTTGAAATTTGATACCGTAGATCTCATTTTTTAAAAATTTTATTTTATGTTGTTCAGTTAACAATAAAACTTATAAATCGCTCGATAGGATCTGAGGAGCTTATGTCTACCAGATATGTAAATTTTTGAGTAATAAATGATCAACACAAAAAGATTTATTTTTGTTTTTAATTTTTAATTAATTTTAAACAAATAGGCATTTTAGATTAATCAAGGTATGTGCTTACGTTCGGGATGAAATTTTTGAAAAATGTTTGAAAACAGTCCTATTTTTGAATATTTTCATCAAAGAATTGATAAGCATATGTGAAATCAAAATATACTAGTAAATGCGATTTTTTTAATTGGAAAAAATGAAGAATTTTTTTTCCAAAAAGAAGTCATAAAGCAAAAATTTTCTAGTTTAAAGGCTTAACAAATGATTTAGTTAAAAATTTTCAGATATTTTAAGAAATATATTATCTACTTCTTGTCTAAGAATTTGAGGTAAAATGTTGTCCTGAAAAATGGAATAATTTTAACTTGTTTTTCATATTAATATCTATACGATTCCCGTTGATGATTTTTAAAATTTTATCATCAATGTTAGTATTTATTGGTGATCACTAGAATCATATAATATCCATAAGTTTAATTTTTTTTAAAGTCAAATATATATCAAATAAATGCCAGGTAATTTTGTGTAATTGGTTGCATTGAAAATGGACCTTAAATCTATTCAAGGTAATTTGGTTACTGTGCAAGGTAATTTGCAGTAAGAAAGTACATCATATCTGTCCTAAATGGATTTTTATGTAGACATTTAATCACTTAAGCTCCTTCTGTTGCCGTCGAAAAATTTTAGTGGAATATTATTTGAAAATTTTGCATTCAAAGTAATCTTTTTTTTCTATTTTTTTTAAATATTTAAAATACCCAGGGTGATTCCGTGGTGACCCAGTTGCAAGTTCTCACCTTCGGAACCAAGAAGCTCCATGTTCGTAAAAAGATTCTCACGAAAAACTAGTGTGTAAGTAAATGCACAATAAATCTGTGTGGCCAAAATGTCCAACCGGTAGTGCGGTACAGATATTAGGGGGTTAAAAGCAGCTGAGGTGTCGTCTTCGTACAGATTTGATAGCGGCTCAAAATTGCATATTAAAATATTCCTGGGGTTACTTGAAATAGGGTAGTTAATATAACTGAACTGAATTAAAATATACACGTGACTTTTTCCCCATTGTTTAAAATCAAAATTACACTTACTTTTCTGAATTAACACCTGTAATGACAGGCATTTTTAAGTTGTCCTATCAAATACAGATGCGTTCATTATTGTTTCTTTAAAAAGAAGTCTTTTTATAGACTGTTACAAATAGAAAAAAAATTAGTATATTGAAAAGAAGAATTATAACATTTATTTATTAAAAATAGATATTTAATTAAAATTATACATATAAGTAATTTGTGGAGATACTTAAAACTACGTAACGTATCATATAATAAAAAAATGGAAATATTACTTGACATGGCAACCATGTCAGTAGAAATTAGCAGTCAAAATTATTTCAACTGATGTACCTTAACACATTTTTAAATTGAAAAAAAAAATGGTAAAGTGATAAACATATTTAAAGCTGCTAAAATTCTAATATTTAAAAAATAATAATTCTGAAAAAAACAGTCGCAAAAATACAAAGGTAGTTATTTAAAACATTTATATTTTCAACAATTTACATAAAATGAAAAAAATAATTAATGCAAAGATGAATTTATTTTCTAACATAAGCACATTCTTTAAAATTCTAAGCACATATTATTAGAACTAATCGATGTCTGCATTGTCAGCATAATTGTTGAAAATTCTGTGGTTAAATGCGATTCATTTCAGCCGTTTTATGTAAAAAAAAGTTATTAAAAGTATAGAGATTTTGTTTCCAGAATTTCATAGAAAACTTTTTCTACAAAAGGATGCAGTTATTCATTCTAAATTTTTAATTCATCATTAATTATCTATCTGTATAAATAATATTGAAACGTTAAATTTTCTCCTCACCAGAAAAAAAATCAAACTAATTTTTTTCAAAAAATTTCGCATATTATAAAACATAAGTGAGGTTTAATAATGATTTGGGGGCTATTAATTAACTATCTTTTTTATTAATTAAAAGCTTTGCTTTTATATTCAATTATGTGAAATTATGCAAAATATTTGTTTAGAAAACCATTCTTAATGAGTCTAAAACATGCAAAAGATTTTAAATAAGGTTTAAATTGCCATGCATATAAAAAAAATTGCTTCGGGAAAATTGTTGATACCTCTCCTTACTACTTACTTTCAGTTGTGCATAGACTGGAAGTTACAGTTAAAAAATGACTGTCTTTACATTCGTTGTAATAAACATATGTCTGTAAAAATACTTATTTGAATTTTGAGTTATTATTTAAAAATTATTCATAAATTATTTTTAAAATCCTTTGTCTCGCTTGTTTAAAACTGTTCTGATATGATATTTAGTGTTTCCATAGAGTTATTTAGCTCAACAAATCATTTTATTTAAAGGTAAAAAAACCTGCAGACGATATTTTGCCAATATTCCTTCGAGTATTATATTAAATAAATTTTTAATTTCTCATACAAAAAATTTACACCAACGCACATTTCAACAGTTGATTAGGTAATTCGTAATTTAATATTCACTATAAATATATTTAACTTTACGTTCCCTTCGAATTTTGATGAATTGTATACAACAACCTAACAATAAAGTTTCTGTGATAATTATCTAAATATTTAATTTGTCATGTTAAAAATAATGAAAATAACTATCCCAATAACTTTGGATATTGTCGCGAGGGAAAAAACCAGAATTGCGAGGGAAAAAATCCAGAATACGAAATTTGCTAAAAAATGAGTTTGTATATAAGATATCAATTTTACAATTTATTCATTTTAATTAATATTTTGAGAGCAAAATTATTTGAATGGCTTGTAGAAATTCATAAAATATGCATAATATATTGTTTTATACTAAAAGCACCTCTTTAATTACTTTGTTTATTAATATGTTATTGATGTTTTAGAGGTACTTTCAAAACCATAATCACAGTTAGAATTTTAAAAATTTAATTTACTCTATACTTCATTGTTGAAGTAGTGGAAAGCTTCATTTTTTCCTTCAAATTGATATACTGGCATCAAAACGTACCTGGAAAAATATTGATGAAAAGTAAATTTTAATGAAAGTAATCTGGATTAAGTTTTAATAAAAAGTCTCTTATTAAAAATAAATAAGTTAGACGTGGTGTTTTTGTTTTTTAAAAAAATCAGTTTCCGATATGAATAATCTAACCAATCTGAATAAGAAACTAGCCATTAGTTCAATTAAATTAGTTTTTAGCTGTTTACGGTAAGTATTAATGTTGTTTGATAATTAAGGATTTTCTATCTGAATTGTTAGTTTCTAAAAGGGTTATTATTTAAGAATATCTTGGCTGTATTTGTTACCTTTTTTTCATGTTTTCTGGAATATTCGATGAATAAATTGCAATTTTCCTTTGTCCACCCTTTTTTATGTTACATGTCTTGGTGATCTTTTAACTATAATTTTAATACACTGGAATAGTGCAGCGGAAGTTTTGATATACCTTCTGCTCTCAATTAAATTTGATGAAGATTGTCAATTAAATTTTTTGAATCACTATAAATGATCTACGTTTATTTAATTTTAAAATGTTAACATTTTAATAGTCTAAATGATATCCGCTTTTTATTCTTTCATATATTTTTTTTTTTTTTTTTTGATTTCCCGAACATAGACTTCTTATACGATTGATCTAGTACTATGTACATTCGAGTTTATACATTTTTAAAAAATGATTTCTTCGAACTTTACACATGGTTATTTTTGAACATGAAGGAAATGAGTATTCACCTTAGAAATTATTAACTTATATGAGATGCTGAATAATGTCCGAAACATAAAGTATGAATTTGAACAAGAAAGGCCCCGGCGATTTTTGCAACATTATACTTAATACGCTGGAATTATTTGGCTGAATTACTGTAATCATGTATTAAACGTTTACACAATATTCCATAAGTTGTATATATCATCATGCAGATACGAAAAAAGAATTATCCATCGTTTTTTTTTTTGCAAAAAATTAAACTTTTGTTTCCTTTCTCATGTATCTGAAAAATTCTACTAGTTCATGTTCATGGTAGAATACGTCAACTAGTATTTAGTTAAATATAGATGCTAGTTCATGTCAATTTTTAGGAAGTCTCATAAATACATTCACTGTATAAACAATGTTATGAAAAGTATGCATTTGTGATTTTTCAAAATAAATACCAATATTATTGCTGAAAATTATTGGTCCTGTTATATCAACATCCCGTTCGGAAAAAGCATGGATTATTTTGGGAAGGTCCTCGTATTTTTCATCCTTGTCTCAATGGCGAAGGCAAAATCTGAGCGATACTCTGAAAATCTCTACACCTAATTAAAGGGAAGGTATTTGACCCACTATGTAAGATTTAACATAGCTTAGGGTCGCATATACGATATATCTTCTTTATAATCGGTTTTATAACCCAGCGCAATATTTTTTTAAAAAAATATTTGGCATCGAATAAATTTCGCGATGAACCAGTTTTTCGTTAGTCTTTATTTTTCCTGATGTAAATTTTTTTCATTATTTTTCAGTTAATAGAAGAACATTGTTATGATTGAGTTCAAAATAATATTGAAAATAGAATCATCTTCTGCTTTTAGCAAATTAAGTAATGTAAAATGTCCCCAAATTAGAATTTAATGTGAGTCAATCCCTCAATTTGTGTTATTTTATAAGTGAATGTCTTCATAAACTACGATTAAAGTACGTATCCCATTTCTAACACAAAAGAAGAATTAATTTAATAAAAGACACATTTATGACCAAAAGAAATAAGAATCTAAATTAAGAAAACGCATTTAATAAATTTTTAAAAGCTTTGAATTATCGCCTCAATATGACTTTATTGGCATATTTAGCTGTTCCAATTAACTGATTCAAATTGTACATATCCTATTTCTGAAACAAAAGAAGACTTAATTTAATAAAAGACGCATTTATGATTAAAAAAACAAGAATCTAAATTGAGAATAAAACATTTTATAACAGTTTTTAAAAACTTTGAATTATTGCGACAATATGATCTAATATTTGACATTTACCTGTTCCAATTAGCTGATTCAAATTATACATATCCTATTTCTGATACAAAAGAAGAATTAATTAAATAAAAGACACATTTATGATAAAAAGAAACAAGAATCTAAATTAAGAAAAAACATTTTATAATAGTTTTTAAAAACTATGAATTATCGCGATAATATGACCTTATATTTGGCATTTTTACCTATTCCAATTAACTAATTCAAATTGAAAAATTGAATTTAGAAACACTGATTAATTTTATTCAATTAATTGAGAAGGATATTTAAAAAGTAATTAAATCACTTTTAGAAAAACTAAATTCTCTGAACAGATTTGTTTTTAATAAAAGACACTAATTTTTAGTTTAGTGTAAATTTTTCTGATGTATAGCTCTGATTAAATCAAAAGATTTCTTTTTCATTAACATTACAATCATTGAATAAAATTTTTTCGGACTAAAGCTAACATGAAAATTGAGTTTAATATCTCGTTTTTCAATGTTTGTTTTGAAGAGAAATTAATTAAAACACTTGTCTGGTACATTATACATAATTTTGTAAACAAAATTTAATACCAATTAATCCCTTAAAACATAATTATAGGCTTGTAATTAAGCATTTTTTTATTTTAATAACTAAATGGTTGACAGAAGAAGAAAAAAATATGTTTAAGCAAATTTAAATATTAATTTTTCCGAGAAATTTTAAGCATATCTGCCATTAATATGTTTAATCCTTCCTTTGTTAGAGATTGAATCGGTGAATGTTTGCATTGGGCTTTTTTTTTAAAATCTTGGAAGCTCTCATCGTTTATTATAAAGTATTTTAAAATAAGTACAAATAACCGATAACAAATATATTTGATTGATTTTAGTGTCCGGTAGTTTTTTTTAAATGAAAAAAAAAATATCATATCGGTTAAGTAATAAGATAATATTTGTTTGGAAGAACAAAATATCCTTCATTAAATTTAAAGGAAAGGAAAGAGCCAAAGGGAAAAATTAAATTGATAATAGTTTCAGATAGATGAACTTAATGAATACAAAATACTTGAAAATAAAGAGTTAATGAAGTAATTTTCACAAAAGTGCTTTAAAAAGGTGTAAAAAAAAATTATCTGAATACAATATGAAAGTTTAATAAAGGCGTTTTAATGAGATTTTTAAGCTAATATATTAATTCTGATTGGTATTTTCATATAATCTTGGGTTCATTCATAACCAAGTTTAATTTGGAAATTTCGCCTAATATAATAATCATGCTTGCATGTAATTTATTTATATTCTCTTCATATATTATTATAAAAAAAGGCTAATAATTTTAGCATGTAAGCTAACATTCTGATATATGGTATTTTAAATTAAATATATTAATTAACTATAGTTTCCGAATTGATTTGTTATGCATGACTAATGACCATATTTTTTATGAGAAATATTTAATGATAAGTGGGTAAAATATTTTCTTTGGCACTAGTAGTAATTAGACTCCAGATACAATTTTTTTAAAAACAACTATCTTGTATAGAATCTGCTACAGTTAACTCTAATATTGAGATTCAAGTGCTAGTTGTTTGTCCCCAGCAGAAGTTTGGAAGACGAGTTTCAAGTCAATTGCTGTCCTTTTCATCTGATAATGGCTCATAATTAAAAGGTACAATCTAAAATGGTTTTTTCTTTGTTTCGAAATGGAATTCAAATAAAACCGAATTAAACTAATTGAAACACTATTTTATTTTCAAGACAAATAATTTATTCCACTAAAAGGGGGTATTTTTTACATATTGAAATTTTCTTTTACCTATTATTTTGGATTTGAAATAATGCCCTTATCATTTAAAAAAATCCTTCACAGTCATCATTGATACTTGCGTTTACACAAATTCATTTATGTTTATGCATTAAATATTTACTGAAATATGCTGGTATTAAAGTAAAATATAATCTAAATTCAATGAATATATTCGGAACATCAGAAGCTCTTAATTTTATGCACAGGATAGCTCATATATATGAATCAAAGTAGCAAATTTTAATCATGCTTTTATGGCTATAATTGCTCAAAAAATTATTGACCAATGTAAACCTTAGCAGTTAATTGTTTGGTTAGGGTTGCCACCGAATATTTTTTGCTCCTCCTCTAAGTAAATAACATTCCTTCTGGGCTGGGATAAGGTTTTGGCACCGGAGGACTGCAGATTCAAAGTCCGATTATACCAAAGAAGCATAGTGTCCTTCCTATCGGAGCCTTCTCCCATTTTATTAGTGTGGTTCTGGAATTTGGAAAATTTCAGAAACACACCAATAGAATGTCTGTAAGATATTGTTCTAATCATATGACTATGTTTCAAAATTGATGACGGTCTCGTAGCAGCACTTCAAATTGTTTCGAAACGGGTCATAAATAGAATTTTTAAAAAGCCAAAGGGAGACTAATCCCATTTGAAATTAGCTCAGACATTCATGGTCAGGTTTATTTCTAAATACTAATAAAATCACAACTAACCTGATCTGATGATAAGATCCCACTTTCAGAACTGGAAGGATTTAAGTTCAAAGCCCTATTACATCAAAGAAGCAGCATTTCTGTAGATCGTAGATCAATTAAATCCATTAGAACAATCCATCATTTTGTAGGTTAGAAGCTGAAATTTGTAGAGTATAATGACGATGAAATATTGGCTCCGTCATATGGTTCACAATCACTACGGCAATTTTGTAATGGTTTTCGTTTTTCTTCAAGACGGAATATAAAAAGAATAAAAACTAAACCAAGGAAAGCGTAATCCCAGTTGAATTTAATTCATATATGTAAGGCAAAAGCGTTTAAATAATAAAAAGGGTTTTTTAAAGAGGCTTATCAAAAAAATGATTTCCATTTAGCTTGAAATTCGGAAAATTGGTTATGACTATACATAGTAAACTGAATAGGACCAACAGCATGCAAATTTTTCGCAAACTCCGAAAAAGGAAGATAAAATAAATTGAACTCATTTCCACTCATCTTATTTTCAAATATTTGCAATCAAATTTGGAGCTTATGAAGCCAGAACGTGGTGGTTTAGTTTCTCTCAGACATTAAAACCGAAACCGATTTTGAATTAAACTGTACAAGGTCACGGTGGCCTGATGGTAAGGTTTCGGTTTATAAGCATTAGGATTTCATGTTCGAGACCCAATCCCATCAAAGAATCGTCGTGTGAGGGGGTCTGTTGCACATTAAATCTGTCAGGACCAAACGACCTTCTGCTGGTGAGTGGTTTGGAGAGAGAGGTGCTACCTCAGGTGTCGCACTAATCAACTGGCCATGGTTCAAAATTATGAGGTTCATCCCAACATAACCCTAGTGTTGCTTTCCAATTGTTTGTTAATAAAACTAAACCAACTAAACTTACAATGGGAATTTTGAATTTAAAAGATAAACAGAGTGAAAATGTGGTATTTTTCTTAAGAATATAGTCTCTACCAAGTTGAATAATGGAGCCAACTATATTGAGAATTTTAAAGCAATTTAGAAAAACTTATTATATTATAAATAGTAACAAATCGTAGTAACTACTTATTGGCATTAAGACTTCATCAGCTAATACAGTTTGTAAGTTAAAGCATTATTATCAGATGTCTGTAAACCCTACTTTGACATCAAGTGTTGTCAGAAATGCAGTATAAATAGAATATAAACATAGACACTATATATTGGTAAGAGCTTTCGATCTGTTAGCATTATTACCATATTAATGAGAAAATATTCAAAACACAATTCTAAAAATGAGTTAACATTACATAAAAATTTCATAAAAATTACAACAAAACTCATGATTGTACTCATTTTGTTTATCATAATTCATTGTTTTAGTCTGCGAGAATTTAAAGGTCAACTTTCATCTAAGTATATTATTGGAACAGTTGAGATTTCAATCTAAAATTCTATTAGCTGATGATTTTAAAAAATAGGATAGAAATCTTTCATGAACAAATATATAACTCCGAAATTTATCTTCTAATATATTTTGATCAAAATATTATTTTTAAAATTTATAAAATTTTAAAGATAATTTTTTTAATTCCTATAGTGACTTGATATTAAATAGTGTCCAGCCCATTGATTTGAATCGATGTGATACATAATTTAGTTTTATTTATTATGTTTACATCATAATTAAGGTTTCTTAAATTTTGTATTACTAAACTAAAGAATTATTTCCATATTTTTATACTAATTTTCAAAGAATATCCCTGGGCAGCATTTAACCCTTCTTAGTGCGATAGTGACTTGATTTTGACTTATAATAGCAATACTTGTTAGCAAAGATTCTTTTTATTGATGATGTAGGCTAAGTACGAATGCCACTTTACACTTCTTGGCTTTTCTTAGGGAAAATGCTGTCTTCCTTTAGATATTGCTTAGTAGTACCTTTCTTACAGTTATTTGTGCAGAAAAATGGTTTTTGTCCACCTACTTAAGATATAATCTTTAAACTAACGTGAATATTATTTGTTTACTAGTAGTAAAAAGAAAATACAATAAAAAACTGGAAATCGAGATTTCCATAAATTTCTACGTTTAAAATCTCCCTGAGATCAAAACACGCATTTTTGGAAATTTGTCTGCCTGTGACAACGATAACTAATAAACGCTTTGAGTTAGACGAACGAAATGTGGTATATATCTTTACACCAAATGTGTAGATTTCTATAAAATTTCTAGTAAAAAAATCAGTTGAGAGAAGTCCGTCTGTCTGATTATAGATAAGACGATAATTAGAAATCTAAGGAATTTCAATAAATGAAATTAAAAACAGATACAGATACAGATTTAAAATCTATATTGTACAAACATCTGAAATTTTAAACCAACTTCAATTAAGAGTTTATTGTCAGCTGGTCCAGAATTTCAAGAACATAGTCGGCGTCCTGGCATAGGGATAACGTGTTTTCCTCGGAATCTGTGTGTCCCGAGTTCGAGCCTCAGTTTCGGCATAGTTGTTGTGATTCTGCGTTATATCTGTGAAATGTATGAATTTTCTCCTTCCTCCTAAAAAAAGAGGTTGTGCAATCGAATATGACGCATGAAGTTGTTCGCTTACAATCTGACGCATGAAATAGTCATGCACTTGGCCCTAGTTTGCTTAACTAAAAAAACAAGAGACGCTCACTCGGTTTGAATCTCTGTCAAATGACTGTAGGTGGAGTTGTAAGGTGCACTATAAGTCACAAAACAACAACATTTCAAGTATATGTAATAACCTAAACGTATCAAATTATGGAATGTATTTAATGGATTTTTAATGACTATAAGTGCAATTTTGCGTCAAATTTTTGTTTTAATCTGTTGAGAAGAGCATGTCTAAAGCACAAATTCGTTTTCCAGATGCCCCTTAAGTAGTTGAGTGTAATCGCCAAATAAATCGCCAAGGATAATATGAGAAGTTCATCAAAAATAGAAAATTCACGTCAAACATTAAAATTTCATAATTATTGTGCGCCAAAACCATACAAGACGTTCTCTTAAGTTTATTAGATAATATGCAAGAAAATTTTGGGAAGACTATTTCCACTGGTATTTCTATAGACTGAAATCTAAATCTGATATAAATAACAACACAAAAAATTCTACTTATCTATTGCTGTTTTGATTTTTTGCATTTCCATCAATATGAATGTGCAGGTGTACAGATGATCCTTGTTTGGAAGGATGTGATTTAAAATTTCCTAAATATACATTCAATATCTTAAAACTATTTAAAAATTTAAGGGTCACATGAAAGATTTAATGAAAATGTTAAATTCACTCCAAATGCTAATTTTTTGTAATTATTGTACACCAATGCCATGCAAGGTATTCTGTGTGGTAATAATTTTATTACAGAGTATGTAAGAAATTACTTGGGAGACCATTCTCATTGATTATATCGGATTCCTTGTACATTTTCCTTTCATGAACTATTTTTCTCACTAACCCTAATATCATTGTTCCCTTGTTTATAGCAATAATTTATATACATTTGGCCATTCTCATCTTATACAATTTCAGAAGAAGCTGGCATGGACCACATCGCTCTTCGAATACAACTCAAATTAAACCAATAAATTACAATTTCTCCAAATAAATCTTTAACTAACTTAGATGTTTAAAATATGCAGGTAATAAGTCATCTTCTCCATAAGTCCCTTTTGCAAACAATTTTAATTCAGAATTGCTGACGTAGCGAAATCACGCTGCAGAACAAATCGGGTACAATTCATTTCGCAGTCAAACTCGGGCATCAGCTGTGAGTGAACTATACAGGGAACCTGGGTAAACATAACTAAGGTAAATTGATTCCAAGTGAATTGAATCAACATACATTATAACGAATGCTATTGATTCAAGTATCGATTGCCGCGAGAAAATGCATGCGAGTGCAAAGTTCCAGTTGGGAAGGGATGCATTAACGCGCTTCGTTTTATTTTCAGTTCGCTTGATGTGATTAAAGGTTGTTGGTTTTTTTGTGTTTGAGTTTGACTTTTAGAAAGCGCCGTTTAATTAGATGTCCAGTGGTAAAGTTTTGATGTTTACTTTAATTATGAGGGATATTTGTCTTCCGCTAATCCTATGTGTAACGCAAAAACGATTTCTTTTTTCAAAGATAAAAGTTTATTTCTCTTATGCTCGTAAGTGGATTTCTTTTTGTTTAATGGATTTGATCAGAGATCTATAGAGACAGCAAATAATCTGGGGAAGGCTTTACTGAGAGTTTTCTTTTATGAACAATTTCAAAGCTTACTTAACATAAAAAATAATTATTATAGTAAAAATTTTATTCTGTATGGGATCCCTCCCATACAGAATAAATTTTTTTATTATAATAATTATTACTTAATTACCTAAAATTAATTAAATTACTTAATTACTTAACTATTACTTAATCTACAAGATAGCCCAATAATCTAAAACTGTCAAATTTCTCATAAATGTACTTTAAGTGATGGAAAAGTGCAATTAAAGTAATTAAAAATTAAGCGGGTTTTTAAAGTGATTTCTTTATAACTTCTGAAAATATTATTGTAAAATTATTTTCTATACGCCACTTTAAAATTTTATACATGTATATTTTAATTATGCCAATTTAAAAGCCCTATGAAATTACCTTGGATTTTAGTATTTGAAATATTTTTCCTTAATTTTTAATAATAGATTATGTTGCCGTACTGAAAATCAAACCGTTTACATTGCTTCATTCAAATATGAAAAAGCAAACGTTTTTTTTTTTTTCATCAATTGTTGTAAGATGAGAAAGAATACTTTTGTTTATTATGTTTTACAGTTTGTTATACAAATAAAGAAATTAAACTTTAATACCATGATATTTTGAAGGAAGAAAAAACTTAACTGACTTCTTCAACCCACCAAAAAACACATGGAAGTTCTTGAATGACCGGACCATCTCCGTGTACACTGGGAGGGGGATATAGTCGAGTACACTGGGTACACTGGGAGGGGGATGTAGTCGAGTCTTAAGTGTCATAACATTCCACTACAAAACCTTTCCACTGAAAAACGCGTCCCATTATCGATAGGAGGTAGTGACCCCACGATTTCAGTATACAACAGGTAGGCACGAAAAAACCACCATACTGGAACCTTCTAATCCTCATTTCTCACGTTGCCCTCCCAGGTTGGAGATACTTTGAAGATGGATTAATCGAACAGTTATGTATTTAATAGTATTGTACCGATTAAAGATCGCGATACGAACCTGCAATGCTAGAGCCAGTAACCGAATAACATGGCCCTAATACAAAAATCGAGTTCAGTATCGTAGATGTTTTTTGGCTAATGAAACTAGCGCCACTGTACTCCCCCACCAGTGAGTCTGTGGAGAAGCGAAAGATTTGTGGTGCGCCAAGCGTTATGGCGAGTTGCTTCTTGCTTGCGTCAAGTGAGTCTGACGAATTTACTTTTTGTCTGTTTGCGTGAAGTGGGGATTTGCTTTGCTTGCTTGCTTACATCAAGTGAGTCTGACGTTTTTTGTTTGCTTCGCTTGCTTACACCAAGTTAGTCTCATGAGTTTGATTGCTAACGCCAAGTGAATCTGGTTATTTTGTTGCGGGTAGAAGGCGCCATGACTGTTCCGGGAGGTTGCGTTTTCAAGGTCACCAATGTACCGATTAAAGGTCGCGATACGAACCTGCAACATTAGGGCCTGTAGCCGAGTAACATGACCATAATACAAAAGTCGAGTTGAATATCGTAGATGTTATCTGGCTTATCAAGCTAGCGCCCCAGTATTATGCTGTCACGGGGTTAATTTCATTAAGATTGTTCATATACATAATGTTAAAAGTATATGCAAGACAAATGAAATCAAAGGGCTTAAACAACTGCCAAAAATTTGTATTTCAAAATTGTTTATGCTATTATGAATGTTAAGTTTTTGAAAACCAGTGATTGTCAAAGGTAGCTGGTCTAAAATAATGTATGTCAAATAAAATCAAGCAAAAATATGCTTCTTTAATTGTTTACAATGTTATCAATTATGTACATGACATTAATCTTTAGATTAATCTAGAAGGATATTACGTGTTAGAGTATTTTACCATTAAAGAAACATGACATAATGAATGGTTATGAAACGTAAAGGTAACCATGGTAACCTGTAAAGTAATTTGGCACATGTTTTTCTTTTGCTAAGAGGCGAGTATATTATATACCGGGTGGCCAGAAATAAAACACCCCTACTCTGACCTCCCTGGATATCGAACTACTCAGTGTAAAGGCTTGAAAATTTGTGGACATACTATTCAAAAAATGGGGAAACGGATTTCACGAAAAAAAAATTTAGTTCCAGAAATCACCGATAGGTGGCGCTGTACCACTGGACGTATGCTGAAAAGACACAAAAACACGTTTTAAACACATTTTATTTGAAAGTACCAAGCATACATGAAACAAGGACGTTATCGATGCAGGGAATGCTGCTCAATATGGTTCCCTTCCTGAAGATGTAAAATGTGAAGTCTGTGGACAGCGTGTTCAACTGCGGAGCGTAACTGGTCATCTGAGATGCTTCTCACATGCAGACTGATACTCTCTTTCAAATCTGCCAAGGTTATCAGACGTTCTCGATAAACAAGGTTTTTTAAGTGTCCCCAAAGCCAAAAATCACACGGATTAAGATCCGGTGAACGAGATGGCCAAGTTGTCGGAAACGCGCGACTGATTATTCTGTCAGTGGTGAAATGTTGGCGAAGAAACTGTTGCACAGGGAGTCCAATGTGTGGAGGTGCTCCATCTTGCATAAAAGTAATGGTGTCAAGGCATTGGCGCTGCTGCAAATGGGGTACAACAAATGTTTCGAGCATCCTTTTGTACCTGTTGGCCGTCACGGTACATGTCTCAAGGCCATTGGAAGTAACCTCTTCGAAAAAGAACGGTCCAAGGATGAATGTGGCTGTGAATCCACACCAGACTGTAACTTTCGGTGAGTGGAGTGGAATCTCTTGGAAGGTACGGGGGTTTGTCGTGTCCCATATGCGACAGTTATGGGTGTTCACTGTTCCACTGAGGTGGAAATGGGCCTCATCGCTCCACAGAATCTGCCACGGCCACGATGCATCCACTTCAACTCTAGCAAGAAATGTCAATGCAAAGGTCAGTCGCATCTCCCTGTCTGTGGCCAGCAATTGTTGATTAGGGCGGATTTTGTACGGGAAACAATGCACCATTTTTCTGAGTACGTTCCACACTGTGCTATAGGGAACACCCAAGTGTCGTGACACTGCACGTGCACTACTGCAGCCTAAAACATTATCCATTGACTGTTCAACAATACCGGTGGCAACATCTTCAACGACATCTGAACGAACCGGTTTGCGTCCTCGACCAGGCTGAACTCCAAGATGTCCAGTTTCCTCGAATCGAGCGATCATTCTCCTGAGAGCTTGTGGAAGCAATGGTCCCTTACGCAAATCCTTAAGTCGGCGAAACTCTCGAAGTGCTGCTGGAGCATTTCCTTTATTCTCGTAAAACAACTTCACAAGCAAAGCGCGTTCTGGCAGCGTGACAGCCATCACTAATAAGAATGACATTCCCCACCTTTTAACATGGCTTCTAACCATGCTTTATGCAAATTTTTCTGGTTACAGTATGAAATTGCAGTTACAACGGGAGTTCTAGCTTCTTTACTATTTTTATTTTCCATAAGGGGCAGAAAAATTAAAAAGGAAGCATGGAAGCATTCCATTCCGCATAAACATTTTAATTTTTATTATTATTTGTGTCTTTTGATCATAGTTCCAGTTGTGCAGCGCCACCTATCGGTGATTTCAGGAACTAATTTTTTTTTCGTGAAATCCGTTTCCCCATATTTTGAATAGTATGTGTACAAAATTTTGAGCCTTTACACTGAGTAGTTCGATATCCATGGAGGTCAGAGTAGGGGTGTTTTATTTCTGGCCACCTTGTATATATATATACTGGTGAGAGCTACCTTGGACGTCCTTATAAAAGTATAAACCTTTTTAATTCTTAATCTCAAATCTTATATAAACAAGAAAAGTTACCTGTTACTACCTTTCAAACTAAAACCATTTATCATCTGTAAGCTGAAAATTAAATTGTTGCAAAAACTAGATATAGAATTGATGTAAAAAGGTGGTTAAAATCTAGTTTACCAAAAAGTTTCATCTCTTCAAGGATGGCAATAATGACAAATTGTCAAAGTGAATAATCAAGAATGGTTGACAACAATTTTTACATTATTATTTAACTCACCAACCATCTTGTTTTGCGTTTTGGTGTCCATAGCGAGATAGAAAAACAATCTAAATTACATTACAATCAAAGTAACTAAGGCAGAAAATCTTAAAAACTGTACATGGATTGAAACATCTACCGCAATGATGGTGTAAATAAAAATGTCAGATGAAAATCATCAGTCCCATTAGTGAGCTCGGCAAACTGCTTGAGACGAATTATTTTAGAGTACCAAAGATGAGAGCTTTCATGCTATACACTGACAAAAGTTGGTTGTAGTGATTGAAAAAGAGGTTTAACATGATAATAATAATAGATTAACTGGATATCTGTAAATTAATGCCTATATCTTGAAGAAATCATTCAAAAAGTGTAATTGTTCAACCTAAGGATATTCAAATATTTAATGTATTTCTTTTACGTAATGCATTCAATTTGCAAAAGCTTTTAAAAAGTTAGGTCTGATTTAATTAAAACTTAATAAAAATTTTAACGTTTTCCTCTTTTAACATAGAAACAAACGATTCCCAAAAATCACGTTTCACAAATATTTTAATGTGATAAGTAGCTTTTACAATAAAATTTTTCCAACCTAATTTTTCTAATTTCTATGAATTTCTATTTATTATTATCAACAATGTATTTTACTGTATTAAGGAAATTCACAATGATGTGACCGATTCTTCAAAAATTTCATTCACAGCATTTTTTAAACATTAAGTAGAAAAAATGATTTTTTTCTTCACTAATTTTAAAGCCGATTCTTTTTTCACTAATGCAATTAAAGTTACTAATTGAAAAAAATGTCTGCTAACTATGCAATGCCGAAATCATTATACATAAAATATAATAGTGAATCAGAAAACATACTATCCTAATTTAAAACATTATTATATCATGATAAATTAAGCTAAAAAATATCTGAACATACTCTTATTTATTTTTCAATCGTTTCGACAATTTTTGTAAATTTATTTTGAAAATAAAGGATATAAATAATTTTACATCGTGAGTTCGCTTATTTCAATATTAATTAAGAGAATAAACAGCCTATTACAAAATTTCTCAATATTACGACATTTCATCATTGCAGCTGTTTTAAACAATGCATTTTAAGCACCCTTTCGACAAGCAGCTTAAAGGGGCTTAAGCTAATCCTTTGTTTACTGCCACTGTAATCTCAGCCAATAGAATGAACTGCGCTAAATTAATAATTAAATTCGCTTATAGATTTTTTTTTCAGAAGAACTTGTGGTATATTTCACGGAACGTTCCTCGCGTGGACATAAAAATTTCTGACTCGTATACAAAATAAACACTGTGAATTTTTAGAGCTATTTTTTATTTTCTTTAATTTAAAAATATGTTGATTTAAATTAGATGGTATAAAAAAAATTTATCCTCTTGAATTTGTGTAAAAATGTTTTTTAGAGAATTTTAAACCATGCAACAAAATAACATAGAATACACCGTTAAATATTTTTTTATGAACAAAGTACTAATATTTTTATCAAGCTCTTCAAAAAAGCTTAAAAAAATAACTTGATCTTATTTCAGCTTACTAAAAGGAAAAAAAATATTTATGGCACAAAAACTTAATTAAATCTGCTAACTTTATTTTCCTTAATAAATATCTCATTTAGTAAAAAGTAACGAATCTTTTTTTCCAAACCTTAAAGGTATAATATAATTATTAGAGTAAGAAATTGGTTAAAATCGAATTTTTTTCTTCCTTTTCCTTTTTTTTTTATTAGGGGGACATTTTCTTAATTTATAAGTAAAATTGTGTAAATATTGATAACCTTAAATTGCTGTATTGATAATTTCAAAATATTTACTTTTGTATCCACCCTTCTACATTTAGTGGAATTGAGTATATATGAAGAAAATAACAAAAAAAAATAAGATAAAGCTAGAACATTTTGTAAAAATTAGAAGAAAGGGCTTTCTTGATTTAAAAAAATAGAGTAAAATTCTCCAAGTTTATTGGTTTATCAAATGATTTGCTTAAAATTTAATATATAATTTAATAATTAAATTATATAGTTTTTAAACTTAAAAAATTAAACCGTATTTCTTGCTTGAAATTCTTATTTTCTATTCACAGTTATTAAAGCAACTATTAAACATTATTAGATTTTTGATTAAACATGATTAGATTTTTTTTGTAGTTCAGAAACTTCATCACATATTAAGAAATTAGCACACGAAATTAGAACAAAGATTCTTACGAGAAATTTTTTAATTTTAAAGACATTAGATTTTAATTTAAAAAATTTCTCGTAAGAAAATTCAATTAGAGTTTAGAATTTTAAAATTTACACCTAACGATGTAAAATGTTATTAAAATGTATGTAAATGAAAACATGAAATCAAAGTAATTTTTCGAAAGATCGGAAACAAAATTCTAATGGTATTTTAAAGAAATCTGTTCAAACATTACAAAATTTAAATATTTTTTAGTTCCTAATTTTGCAAAAGAAATCGACTTTTTAACGTAGTTAACTTATGCTGCTATATACATTTTTTTTCCATAAATATGCCTAAGTTTTGACGTTGGAAAAGACCAAAAAAGTCTCAAATGTTCATATTTTTATTTTCAATGTCCTTTACGCTCTGAATTTTACAGTTTAGTAAAAATGCGTAGTTATGCATTTTGGATAGCTTTTTCTCGACTTTTTAAAGTTTAAATTTGACCCAGAGCAATAATTTTGATATCAAGAACATATACTAAATTGAATTTGTTTAAGCTATTTTTCAGATATCTCCTTTACATATGTAGTCTTCCACCTCCTTGACGGATTTGATTCGAAATTTGGAAGGGATATATAATTTAGATTAGTTAAACCAAGCTTTTTTTGGGTAATAACTCGTAGTGTTTTGAACCCTTTCTATTCCCTTCCACTTTGACTCAGAGACAAATATCTTGGGAATGGTTTCTTGTTTAATTAAAAATGTGAAGGTAATATACAAATTTGTTGTTATGACGATATACCAAATTAGTTCCATTGACCTCAAAAAGATTTTGAACTATCCCTAGTCAAAGTCTATCAGTGATTACAACATTTTCTTTTATATATTTCAGATACAAAAAAAAATATCAATATTTGCCATACAGTATAATTATTTATCATGATGGTATAATTGAGTTTGCTATTAAAAGCTAGCCAATCATCATGAACTATTGAGTATTTTAATTATTTAAATAATTAAATATCTTAATCATTAAAAAACGTCATTATTTTTAGAAACACTTATAAAATATTTTACTGATGATTTTAATTTTTTTTTCTGATTAAATATTTTAATGATTAAAATAGCTTTAGTGTTTTTGTTAAGTCGGGACACCCTGGTTGTTAAGGTATTCGGATTCATCCTTTGGGATGAGAGGTGGAACCCCGCCGGCCGAAGACTTACCATGTGTGTGATGGCATGATACTTAAATCTATCGAGGCATTTACCATTATTGCCTATTGATAGTTTCCTTACTTCTTGATACTTATTATTTTTTTTATTCATGATCGAAACGTTTTCTTTCGATTCTTGCCGCATGTTGATATTGAAATTGTAAATCACGTGAATTTGCAATTCATAAACTATCTGTTTCCTTGCTCGCTTGTCGTTTCTCGTTGATTTGAGAAGATCGAATTGATCTAATTCTATACGCTTCGCTGCTAGATATTTTAAATGACGAATGTTTGGGGATATATATATATATATATATATATATATAAAATATAGTCGAAACAATCAACGTACACTTATATAATCCAAAAAATCTTTTTCGATTCTTTGAATAAATAGATAAATTACCGTTTCTACTGAAAAATATCTATTATATAGAACTTAACATTTATAACGATTTTAAGCCAAATAAGTGTCTTTTGTTTTTGAAGTAGCGCCAACTAGGGCTAAGAGAACAATTTAGCTACACAATCATCACATTTGTTTGCACTTCAGACTTTTACAGGGGGGGGACACAGTCACAATCTCACAGATAGCACACAGAACAACCATACTCAAACCGGGACCCGAATACAGGATTCCCAGAACACGAGGAAGACGTGCTACCTCTGTGCCAGAAAGCCGGCATTATCAATTCTATTTTGCATGTGTGAGATAAACTCCGAATAATATGTGCACTTTACAGCAGACAAAATATTGTGCACGTTGAATAACAACTCATGTGTAGATGACTATTCAGGCTTAGATAACCTGGTTGGTAGAGGGTTGGACTTTTATACCTTAGGTTCCGAGTTTGAAACTCACCTGCCAAAAGATTCCCCGAGTGCGTGGTGGCTGGCACTCATTAAATCTTTCGTAGACCAAAGTCCTCCATATCGAAAGTAATACTACTGGGGATACTGGATTAGAGATGATCGTTCAGAGATGATTCAGACCAAAATTACGATCTGCGTGTTGAATGAATGAAATATATAAATGGATTTAATCCTGTAAAAGGAGCTGTGAAGCATGAGTAACTAAGACGTACTCTTGTGCCTAGATGACACTACTTAAAAACAAGATATGTTCCTTCGCTTACCATCTCTCACTTTGTCAGTGGGCTCATTTGGGACAAGTGCCGTAAGGAGCAATAAAAATGAAAATGAACTATTTGAATTCAATGAGATTTGAAAATCCTAAATTCTTAAAACTATAGAGTTTTAATTTATTCAACAAATACGGCACTTCATTTACAGCAGTTTTATTTAAAGTACAAAAAAAAACTAATCAATATTTTACATGTGATATAATTATTTGTCATAGTTGTGGAAATGCAATCGCCATAAAGAGCGTGCTAATTATTATAAATTATTCTAGTAATTTTAACAATTAATTTTAATCATTTGATATAATAATCATTAAAGAGATAAATTGTCTTTAAATAGACTTGTTAAATACGCCAGCGTTTTGTGACGTTTTGGCCGGGGCTACTGGTGAGTTGGGCCGTAAACAAACCAGGACTTGGAGAAATAAAAATCTATTTATTTCTAGCTATAATACATATATAATTTGCACAATTACACCTTCTTGATTAAATATGTTACGAACACCTAGGCAATTACGTTCGGAGTTCCACTAGGGGAAGGTGCTGTGCCTCAAATAGTAAGGCAGTCTCGTAGATGAAGACGGAGGGTGCAGTTCTTGAAACTCCCGCAAGATCTGGCCCGAGGTTCGGGATTCTCTGCTTGTCGATTAACCTGCTGGGTTTTGTAGAGCGTAAGGTGATGAACTGGCTGGAAGAGCACCTCAGGAGACAGCTGTTCAACTAATTGGAGGTATTTCCAAAGCTCAGATGAGCTTTCAAACTTCAGACGAGACGCTGAATGGTTCCAAAGGTTCCGATGAACTCCACGTGGGCTCGGCTACAGGGCGAGGCGGCCTACGTACCTTCCAAATTCTCTCCTGAGAATTTTCCACAGAATTTCAAGTTGAATCCTCCCTTCAAGCACCAGCTGTTGCTTCGTCAGTCTGCTCCTAACACTCCACTTTCAATCCCTCTCCTCCTTTTTATCTCGGTCTCAAAAACCGGCCCTCGATGGCAATTGACCATTCACAAGAGAGGGGGAAACGGCGTCTAGCAAGGAGACATCTTGGTTCCGTCTAATCTGCAATCTCCACCTTCCACAAATTCCTCCGTTATCTATAATTGCTTTCCCGTGGGAATGCAATTTGATATATTTCTCCTTATCTATCCGAAAACGTCGCAGTTTATTTTAATTATTTTAATAATCAAAATATTTTGATTAATGAGCTTTATTATGTTTGAAAATACTTGTATTTCGCAGAACGAGTAACATTTCAAAATAAGAAATTATTCCAATAAATAAATTTAAATATACTGATAAGGATAAAAATATATATAATATGAGAAAACATTGATTCTGAAAAATATTCATATTTTCATGGTTTTGTTTAATCTATTTAAGAACATTATAATAAGAGTAATCTCAAGGATTTATGTTTACGAACTCTGAAGTTTTGATTCAAACTGGAAAATAAACTAGATTATCAATAATTTGTTGTTGTTGTTATTAATGGCACTTACCCTGGGCAAGCGCGCTGACAGCTATCAGCGATTTTAAGTCGATTAAGCGTCTCTTGTTTTTCGGTATCGCAAACTAGGCCAAGAGTATAACTTAGCTACTTGCACAACCCCTTTTCGCAGGGAGACACATTCACATCCCTCACAGATAGAACACTTAAAAATAACCTAGCTCGAACCGAGAATCGAACCCAGGAAGTTAAAGACGCTCTGTCCCTAAGGCAGGACGCCAACAGCAATCATTGACAACTAATATACATTTTTATTAAGGTTTATATATGTTTCTGTGACATTTCATATCCTTCAGTTCATAAAAAAAGAAATAATTTAAACTGAAATATATTTTTTTGTATATTATTTTGTTATTTACTTGTTTTTAAATTCACATCATAAATGGATTAAAATTTAATTCCCTCACGAGGGTGGTTTTTGAAATCTAACACCACCTATGGAAAATTAAGAGTGACATAATTATCTTATAATCCTCAGAGCTTTAAATTTAATTCGTTACATTTCAAAAATTCAAAGCATTCGTAGGCTTAAGTGGTTTTTCTTTGCTTTACTCCCGTGAAATCTAATTATAATTTTTCTGCACTGCACACATTATTGTTTACTTTCATAATTATGATAAGAAATACTTAACCAAGAATATATTTTCTTGATTTTTCGAGCGCACCAAAGAAAACAATGTACCCCTTGTTCGTAAGCATAGCAACGTAGAAAATTCCAGAATGAGAAATTAAAATTGCATTAAAAAAACACGCGTTTCTTGAGCACACTAAAAAAACAATTATTTAAAGTCTTTCTTTTGCGAAACCTTTTATTTAATTCAGGAAAAAAATTATTAAACGAACATAATCTTCCCTTAATTTCTCGTTTAATGCTCTTTTTTTTTCACCTTAACCGAATTTTTAGAGGTGGCTCTTTTTTATGGTGGAAATTGAAATTTTTCCAATGAAAAATTTCTAAATTCGTTAGTAATTATTTTTTCGTTCAATAAAATAAAATTTTAATTATCTTCGTTGGGTATCGCATATTCTTTCCGGGTGTTAATTATCATTTTTGGAATATTTCTAATGGTAAGAATAAAATCTTGTTTATTCACTTTAGTGAGAGAATTGAAATAAAACAGGGAGTAAGAATCGGTAATTACAATAGGCTTGGATTTCAATAAAATAGAAAAAGTAAAGAAATTATAGAGAAATTATATAAAATATATAATAAAGAAATAATAATGAAATTATATAAAAATATATAATAAAG
>JAOUZG010003724.1:2248078-2265534 GCA_026289955.1 Argiope argentata
TATAATAAAGAAATAATAATGAAATTATATAAAAATATATAATAAAGGAATTATAATTATTTGTTACGATATCTCGCAGAAGCGTATAATGACTGAAGCAAAATTTTTAGATTTTATTAAGAACTAGCCGCCTTTCGCGAACAGTCGGTTCGCCAGTATTAATGCTCGCTAATATTTTATGTAGCTGTGTCTCATAACAGGTTTTTCACCAAAATATTTTTAAACCAAATAAATTTTGATAATCATATAATTCATTTATAGTATTAATTATTATTATTTTCTTCAGATGATCTGTTCACTGTACTACTCATCTTTCTCTTTCTATCCGAGCAATAATTGTACCGGAATTGATATTTTACTTAAAAGGTGGAGGAAGAGGTCTAAAATTCTACGTTTTTATAGAATAAGAAGATTAAAATTTTCATAAATGTGAACACACTAAACAAATAAAGACACAATTGGTTTTAAAGAGTTGCAAAAGCTTAAAAACAGCTTGGAAAATGCCTCGCACAGGCGAAAAGATGGTGACACACACGCCCTTCTTTTCTTTTCTATGCTTTTTTTCTTTACTACTTTTCTTTCTATAAACCCTTTTTTCCCTTTGTTATTACTTTTTTTCTTCCCTGCCCAGACTGAGCAGGCATAGATTAAATATTCATACCGAGTAATAATAAAAGCAACTATTTTCTTTCTTTTTTAAACATCCCGTTCGTTATCTATGAATGAAAACCAACTGACTTCTCGTATTTCTTTCTAAACAAATCATAACTTATTGCTTCCTGCTATCTAACTCAGAATGTTTGGGGGAAGGAAATGAAGATTTTTGGCGGGAAAGTAAGAAAAGTGTCTTTTTAACTATTTTTCTCGCAGTTTTTTAATTTTTCTCACCATAAGAATCCTCGTGTCTTAACGAAAATATTTTTTAAAAAATTAGCCGAATCGGTCAAGCCGTTCTCCAGTTTTGCGCTTAGCAACGCATTTCGAGTTGCATTTTTATTAATATAGATGTTTAAAATCTACCGGCTACTGGTATATTCTCTGCTTTTTATTTTTCTATTGCTAAAACTTGATTGTTTATTATTGTGTATATTTTTGTTTTATTTTTTTTATTTCTTCTCTCAAGAATTTTATTATCCTGAATCTTTTTTTATAATTATCATTTGATTTTATATTTTTAAAATGTGATGCTTCTCTTATACTTCGGGACGTGGAATTTTTTGGATCATAAAAGGGTTGATTATTTTAGACAATAGTCAAACCCTTTACAGAAAAAAATTCCACCTTTTATTGGTGACCCTAAAGAAAGTCACGAGGCCGGATTTTTTTTTTTTCTTTTTTCTTTTACTTTTGGCTTTTTCCACCATTCACTAGCTTTGTTCTCATTTTTTTTACTTATGTTTAGACTCATCTAGGCCCCACTGTGATTTTAGGAATAGCAGTATATGCGCTCTCTAAATACATTTGCGTATCTTTTTAATTTAATAAATAAAATCACAATTCATAATGTATCTTTTATAATTCGGTTTAGACTTATAAAGTAGTTTTTATATTTGTTTTTATATATACACTGAAGTGACAAAAGTCATGAGATGACTGTTAATATCGTGTCAGTCCTCCTTTTGCCCGGCGAAGTGCAACAACTCGACGTTTCATGAAGTCCACAAAGTCGTTGGAAGTCCTCTGCAGGAATATTGAGCCATGATGTGTGTATAGACGTCCATAACTGTGAAAGTGTGGATGGTGCAGGAGTTTGGGCACGAACGGACCGTTCGATGATGTCCCATAAATGCTCGATGGGATTCATATAGGGCGATCTAGGTGGCCAGATTATGCTCTGGAATTGTCCGGAATGTTCTTCAAACCAATCGCGAACAGTTCTGGCCCGGTGACATGGCGCATTGTCATACATAAAAATCCCATCTTTGCGTGAGTACGTGAAGTTCATGAATGGCTGCAAGTGATCTGCAAGCAGCTGAACATAACCATTTCTAGTCAATGATCGGTTCAGTTGCACCAGAGGACCGAGACCATGCCATGTAAAAACAGCCCACACAATTATGCAGCCACCACCAGCTTGAACAGTGCCTTGCTGACAGTTTAGGTCCATGGCTTCGTGGGGTCTGCGCCACACTCGAACTCTACCATCAGCTCGTAACAGCTGAAATCGTAACTCATCTGACCCCTCCACGGTTTTCCACTGGTCTAGGGACCAGTCGATATGCTCACGAGCCCAGGAGAGTCGCTGCAGGTGATGTCGTGCTGTCAGTAAAGGCACTCGAGTCGGTCTTCTGCTGTCATAGCCCAAGGAAGACAAATTTCGCCGCACAGTCCTATCGGACACCTCCCTCGTACGTCCCACATTGATTCCTGCAGTTATTTGAAGAAGTGTTGCGTGTCTATTAACATGGATCATTCTACACAGACGTCGGCGGTCTCGGTCGTTATGTGCAGATGGTCGCCCACTGCGCTGTCCATGATGGGATGTGATGCCTGAAATTTCATACTCTCGGCACACTCTTGATACTGTGGATCTCGGAATGTTGAATTCACTAACGATATCCGCAATGGAATGCCCCATGCGTCTAGCTCCAACTAACATTCCGCGTTCAAAGTCTGTTAATTCTCGTCGTGCCGCCATAAATCACGAAAAACCTGTTCACATGAATAACTTGAACACAAATGAAAGCTTTGGAAAACGAACTGCGTATTTATACTTTTTCTCTGCGATACTACTGCCATCTGTATATTTGCATATTGCTATCCCATGACTTTTGTGCTTCAGTGTATAATGATTGAGCAAATTCATTTTTTTTTTCAAATTTCCAAATAAAAAATACTTTGTAGTTTTCCTTCAAATTCAGAGAATTAGCATAACCAGGATGAAATATTTATCTCTTCTAATAATAATTCGAGTGTATGCTTTGCTCTACAGAGCAAAATGATTAGCCTACAACATTACAACTAGCTGGAAATTTGGTTTGAAATTTTGGTAATGAATACATTCATTTTAGATTGCAATTTTGATTGATTAGAAATTCAGATTAATTCTTGCATATTATACGATTAAATACCAAAATATACTACGTGCATAATGTCAAAACGGCAAACCGTTGGAACCTGAAAAATACAATTAGCCCTATTTTTTACACTAGAATATCAAAATGTTTACTGTAATGATTTATTTCTAGAATTTTCAAAAATTAAAAATATAATCGTCTTGGCATTTTTTATAATTATTTCTGCACGTATTATTCTAGAATAGTAATTTTTAATTTTTCATTTTTTTCCATATTACCAAATTTGTTGTCGTACAGTATTTCTCTGAATTTCTTTTTTTTTTCTTTAATACTTCTGAAATATTTTTCCATCATTTTAAACGATCATTTTCATTGTTGAAATGAAACTGAAACAATATTATTTTCATATTTTATATTTTTTCAACATTTAAATACGTAATTTTCTTGCATTATTGAAAGCTAAGAAGAACATTTTTATCTATATATTTTACATGAGAAATTATTAAAAGAAATTCAAAATTTCAGTTCCGCGAAACACAAATCCTTTTTAAAAAAAAATAATCTGAGAAACATGTTTAATGATGCCATGGAATTTTATTAATTAGAAAGAATCAAACACAAAATAAACAAAACAAACTTAATGCAATAAAAATAGTATAACGCTAATCGTTGCTGCAAATTGATTCGTAAAATAAATTAAGCAATTTTATTAAGAATAATAAGCTCTAAAAAGAATTTTAATTGGCATTATTTCCTGTGGGCCAATTGGCCATAATAAACAATTAATATCAATTAGTAAATGTTATATATTTATATTGCTTTTGTTTTATCAAACTTACTAATAAATTTTATTCTTAAAACCATATATAAAAATAATATAGTCTCATGCACATGTAATAGAAGCACATGTTTTTGATTAGTTCTCTAAAATTATGAATTTAATCAACAGATATTCATTACAAAAACTAAACCCCGAATTATCACAAATATGACCAATTCTACGTTATATATTTAAATATTTAAAAACACTATATAAAATAAACTTAAAATGAACACCAAGAAATGTGCTATTAACATCAAGGAATGCAAAAAAAATTAGAATTAATTCGCATCAGTATTCCAAGTAAATCAGTTAACCCCAAAAGGCAGTGAATTTCAATTAGAAAGTCTTTATAGAAGACAAATTACTTTTGTGTCAATCATTCTTACTAATAAATAATGTCTTTAGAAATAATATAAGCTCCAAATGTTTCTTGAATAACACTTCTATAAAATTACCAATTTAGTTGACAGATATTCATTTTCTAAACTGAACATCGAATCATGACAAATGTAACCAAATACATGTAAATTTGGTGTGTTTAAAAAATACGCTAATGCGGTAATGTTAACACCAAGTAATGTTAAAAAATATGTTAATTAGAATTGAAATTTACCAATATTCCAAATGAATCAAAATATCAACAAAGAAAAGTGAATGCCAGTTAGCAAATATTTTATAGAAGTATTATTTTTTTCTCATCAGTCCTACTAATAAATGTCGTTACTAAAAATCATATAAACTGCAAATGTTTCTTAAAAAATATTTCCTAAAATTACCGATTTTATCGACAATTTTTCATTCCGAAAACTAAACACCGAATTATCACAAATATTACCAATTCCACGTTAAATTTCATTCTATATAATATCGGTATTTAGAATCTTTTTTTAAAACCAAAACTGCATAAAATGGTCGGGAAAGACTTAATTACAAGATCTGAACCACTCTACCACCTCATTTTCATTTAAAAAATGAACAGAAGTCGAATCTTTTACCTTGGGTATTTAAACATTTATATCTTCCAAGCCGAAGGAACGAATTGGAGTTCCGTTTTCCGCTTCTTGCTGATGACTGCAATTAGATAGTAAGTTATAAATAACCGGAATTAAGAACCTTAATACCCACTATCTTTTACCTGGGAGAAGATTTCCAACTAACGCTGAATCTGGATTCCGCGGAAACGATTCCCTGTTGGGCACGGTAACTACTTGCCTGCTGAACTCCAGAAGAGATTTTTCTGCAAGTTTTAAATATGGACCTACGCGAATTTCAACATAAAATTAAATTGGATTAAAAGTAACTTTAGGTTTTCGCGCTTTAGCGATGGAAATTAAGAAATAAACATTAAGTGTGCAAAATGAAGCGTATGTCGACGCTGTAACAAATTTTAATTTTTGTCAAGGATTAGGCTCACATTTCGGACATATGTTACGAATTTTATTTAATTTGATGAAAGTTAGTCCATTTCTCTAAATGTAAGTTAATTGCAGTAAATAAATGTATGTTATTTTTGTCAGAAACTTAATGACTATCAACTTACTATGTAGGGTATTTAAAGAAGATTAGTATTTTGTATCTATACCTTATAAACAATAAAAATCAATCATTTTAACATAGTTATCATAAACCATCCAAATTCAACTTCTGAATATGTTATATCTTATACTATGATACGAAGAATGGTTGTCAAGTCGAAAATTGCCCCAGAATTAATAAACTCCGGTAAACTTGGGGGTCTGGGGTTTTTGGCCACGAGGAGCCGATTGGCGCCGGTTTTGAAGCGCTACGGTTGAGCAGTTCGGAGTTACAGATAGGATATTTTCAAACTTTATTAGTTCGCCATAATGGCTACTTAAATTTTCAAGTGGTAACGTGCTGCCATCTATAGCCAATATGCCATCTATATCAATATTCATATATATTTTTTTTCATTTCATGCAGACACGTGATGAAAATTGCATTTTTATATGTTTAATGCGCAATAATAATTTTTTTTTAATTTGAGTTTTTGTCAATCTGATGGCAACATATTAATAAGATAATTTTTTCCCTTTTACTCATAACGCATGCTTGGAGCTTAAGTTTTAATTTTATCTTATACTATAATACGAGGAATGGTTGCCAAGTCGAAAATCGCCCCACATTTCCGACATTTCAACATTCATCAGAAAAAAATAAGGATAACTTTGCTATTTTTACTAAATACGGCATGTATTGTTTTGATAAATCACAATTGAAAATTTAAATATTCGAGTTAGCTTCGATACCTGTTTTCTCCGAGCGGAGCTCGGTCACCCGCTGGTTATTGATAATACGTAAAATTCTGATATACAATAGAACGCGTATGCATTATTATAGAAATATGAGAGATTTTAATATATTACACAGTTTTTCAAATCTTTTACACAGTGTCTCGGTATTCTATAGAATAGCGAACTCTTTTTAAACCAATTTTGAAGACAATATCTTGTTAGTTCTTTTATTTGAAAGACAAAATTCTTAGAAAATATAAAATCTATTTTAAAATGCCATTAAAAAATCTTTTATTCAAATATTAGAAGGGAATGCTTATATTTTGTTAGTTCTTGTTGTTAGTTCTTGAAGCTCTTGTAGTAATATCTTATTATTTCTCTTATTCAAAAGACATAATTCTAATAAAAATATAAAAACTGTTTAAAAATACCATTAAAAAACTTTTATATAAATATTTGAAAGGAATGTTTATATTTTGTTAGTTCTTGAAGCTCTTGTTGTAATATCTTGTTAGTTCTTTTATTTGAAAGACATAATTCTTAGAAGATATAAAAGCTGTTTAAAAATACCATTAAAAGATCTTTTATTTCAAAATATGAAGGAACTGTTTATGCATAAAACATTAAAGAAAACAAAATAAAATATATACATATATCTTTCATCTAGAAAATAATTAAATTTATTATAAATTACATTTTTGTTTTTTATTAGATGTAAAACAGTGACTTAATAAGGTCATTTATTCAATTTTCTATTTTGATATTTAGCATTCAAAGAATGTCTAGAAAATATGTTAAACAATATTCGTATCAACCTTTATCTAAAATTGCTTATACGTTTTATAGAATTCTAAATTTTAGGCTTTGCCATCAGTAAGCATATGGTATTTCCCTTGATAATCAATTAAATTATTTGCATTAATGGAATAATTTCTACTTAATAACTGACTGTTAGCATAACTAACCAAATATTAAATAGGGTTTTCACAATCTTATGATAAATAATATGTTAGTAATCATACATTGGCTTATAAAACCTTAAAAAATTAAAAATCCATCTTTTAATTCATAGGCGAAAAAGGATGAATTTAAAAGGAATTATTTTTAACTTTTAACAAATATAAAAGTTTTTATTAGAGTTAGACTGCATTTTTCCCCTTTAAATAAAGCTGTAATAAACAAATACCAAAAAAGTGTAAAAAAGGTTGCAAATATTGATTTATATATTACTTTGCTTTAAAATATATAGTAAATGATCTCAAAGAGAAAATAAATCTTGTAGTAATTTGTTATCAATACTATAATAAAGCAGCTGTTATTTAACCGGTATTTTTTTTATTTAAACCGCTGAAAATAATTTTAAACTGATTGAAAAGTTCTGAAAATCATACCTCAAAATTGTATTCATTTTTTAAAGATATTTTCGATGCTTATATAATAGTTGAGATCAAACAACTTGACGTTTTTAAAATTTATTACATGACTTCTAAAAGTGATAAAGTTGTATGAAAAAAAAAAACTAATGTTTTGCATTGTTTTTACTACCTAATCAGAAAAAAACATACCATTATGCGAGCAATATATATTACATATTAGCAGCTATATGCTGCTATGATATATACTATTATTGATTTACGTGATTTCTTCGATTTTCATGCAATTACTGTTTATGAAATATACACTCAATAAAATTATTTTTTGAAATTTGTTAAAGAATACAATAAAATTTAATAGGTTGTTCTTAGTTTTACCTCATTCTTGGCGAATCATATTATAGATCAAAAACTTCGTTTTTAAATTACAAAAATAACAGCTTTTCCATGGCATAAATTTTATATCCATGAAATAATTAAACTTTCATAATGTCTTCAAAAAATTTATTCGCCGTCTGAAGTAATATATTTTTATTCTTTATTCGGTATTAAATGTTTCGATATTCAGTTTGTTCAAGCGTTTTTAAATTTTAATTTTAATTTCAAAACTTTAGTAAATTTAATGTAAAAAATTTTTAATTTTCAAAACTTCATTCGTTTTTTTTTTTTTTTTTTTTTTTTTTTAATTTTTATTTTTATTTTAAAATTTTAATAAATTTAAATTAAAAAAATTTTTATTTTTAAAACTTTATTCGTTTTTTTTTTTTTTTTTGTTCTCACCTTTTTTCAAGTTCAAATACTTTTTATCATTTGAAAAAAAAAAAATTAGTTAATTATAATTTTATCAATTGATGATATGTTTTTCTCAATTTATAAATTTGTCGTTATGTGTTAAGTTATAATGATATCATTTGATATATTTTTTCTTAATTTATAAATTTATAATTAGATGTTTAATTATAATTAACGAGATTTGATATATTTTTATTAATATATTATAATAAATTTATAATTTTGATGTAGAAACAACGTTGGTAGGGCGTAATAAAAACGCAGGTATTAAAATAAAACACGGAAAAAATTTTTTAAATTTTTAACATGGTAATATGTTACGATGTCTGGATTGGAAATTATGTTTGTATTTTTTATCCCAGTCTTTGAAATATTGAAAGCTCATGGAATAGAAGCCATATTAGAAGACGTTAAACTCAGCCTATTAGGATAGAAAAAATTAAGCGATGAAAATTGGGCACTGAAATATTCTAGATGATTCCACCAAATATTCTTCTTTTCAATGTAAATCTCTTAAAGGCAAACTTCCCTCGTACTCTGAAGTAATATATATTTTTTTAAAATATAATAATGTGTAATCATAATTAAAAAATAATAATTAATAATCTTAATAATAGTAAAACGAAAGCAGGTTTTAAATTTACGATAACAAGAAGATTTTTTTGTTTCACATTTGATACAATTATTGTACTATAAGAATGGCGATTTAATATATATTTTCCCCAATCTCCCAATAAAATTAATGACTTATTCCGGATTTTACCTACTTATTCATGTTTGCAAATTTGTCTTTTTGCCGGCTTGCTGGCACAGAGGTAGCGCGTCTGCCTCGTGTTCTGGAGGTCCCGGGTTCGAGTCCCGGTTCGGGCATGGTTGTTCTTCTGTGTGCTATCTGGGAGATGTGTGAATGTGCCCCCATGTAAAAAGGGGTTGTGCAAGCGAATGTGGTGAGTGGGTAGCAAAGTCGTACTCTTGGCCCTAGTTGGCACTACTCAAATACAAGAGACGCTTCATTCGGCTTAAATCTGCTGCTGGGTTCAGCAGCGGGCTTGTCCATGGCAAGTGCCATTTGACACAACAACAACAAAAACAATTTGTCTTTTACATGCGATGAAAGTATTGCGAAATCTTTAGTTTTTATGACACAGTAATAAGTATTTGAATTTTGCTGCATGTTACCAAAAGTTTTGAAACAAAGAAAATGGAAAATTTTATTTATGCTGGATAGTCTACTCGGATCAGAATATTGTTATGAATTTCTAACAATAATATCTTTACCATTTTAATATTAAATCTGCATACAGACTTGTGAGTATTACTAATAGATGATGAATAACTATCAGATCAATTGCCACTGATCTTGAGAATAATTTTGGAGATCATTTAGATAGTTGGCAACGGAGCTGGTAAATTAAGCGACAAAAATGAAGATAATAGAAAATGTAGAAATTGTTGTTGTACCTCTATTAAAAAAAGAGAGGTAGAAATACACTTTTTAAAAAATCGAGACACCAAAAAGCAATCTTCCGATTGAGACGAAAATTAGTGAATAGGAAGACAATGTACAGAATAGTAAATGATTAAAATCTCACAACTATGGAATAATTTATTTCAGAGTTCGCGAGAGTATATTTCGCTGTCTCAACCGTATGTGAATGGTCATGGTGGACACTGGTGTTTGGGTTGAACGTCTGATGGTTGATAGAGATGAAGAAGGTGCTGTGCCAGCTGATCGGAAAATCACTCTGTCCTCGCGATCTGTTGTGACCCTAGATTGACCGCTATCATCCTGACGCTGAACTCTGTCATTTTCAACCTATCCTTGCCAACATCTTCGAATCACCGCATCGCTTCAATTAAAATGACGAGTGATTCTCCGATTTGTCCAACCGGCCTCTTTCATTCTAATGATACGACTTCAGTCAAACTCTAATGAGCACGAACCTTGCGGGGAGGCATTTTTTTTGAAGTTGTTGAAAAGTAATCTGAATCTCAATCAAATCGGAAGTTTTAACAACCGTTGAAGAACTGCTCCTTATATAAATGTGCTGGATGCGCAGTTCCGATGCACTGGAGATCAAACTATTCATTCATTGAACACCAAAATTTAATCATTTGCATGTCTGGTCAAAACACTCATGCATACGAAATTTCAAAGCAATCGGATGATTTCATCTTGGTGCGTCAATTTTTTTTTTTGTTATAGTGTACTTTTGAAGAATTATGTGTGATGTCACACTCTATCCATAGACTATAAAAGGTGAGACATTCTCACGACAGTTGATTTATTCTTCGAATCACTTATCTCTAGATGTTTATTACTGTTTGCTATTTAGTATTTTGATATTCGCTTTTGTTGTAAATATAAGTCCTGTTCTTTTTGTACACCTTGGCTCTGCTTTTGTCACCTATGCTCCTAATTTTCTGCAATATTCGTGTAATAAAGTATTGTTTCCCATCATTTAATGTGTTCATTTTATTACATACAGCCACCGGATGATTTGTAAAACAATGTAACAATAAAAGTTAGAAACTATTGAAAATTACCTTTGATTTCACAAATTGATTTAAACTTTTAAATTTTTATGTTCTCATCACATTTTGTTTTTGCTGATTTTATATTCTGAATGATTTACTTTCGTATATCGAATCATAATGAAAATTTTAATTTGTTAATTAACCAAATCATTTAGCAAATAAAAATGATCATGTATTTATCATATAAAACTTTGATTAATATTATTTTGATGAATCTGCCCATTTCTATCATAAAAATAAGAATTGTAAGTCCCCCACAAATGAATATATCAAACAGCATTTGGCTTTAAAAAAAATTATAACCATCCGGGGGGCACCTAGAAATGAAAATGAGTTGCATCCGGCATGATGGTTTGAACTTGTCACCCTGAAGGTTCGCTATTAGGGGTACTTACGTATTATACCGTCTTCGTCAACGACCGCCGACGGTTTAGTAACTCATTGGCGACGGATTTAAATCTGGCGATAAAGAACAACATTGCTTTATTACCGTAATTGGCGGTTTAGCAACTCATTAACGATGATTTCAAATTTGGCGATAAATTTGGACGGTGTAATGGTTACTGTCTGAACACTTAAAAAAGAATAAATCTCGGTGTAATTTTAATTTAAAACATTTAATTAAAAGACAGTTTTACATTACAAATAAACAAAGACAAGCAATTAAACATTTACAGTTACAAAGAGTATTAATGGGACAAGATAAATCTAGCTGTTTATTTGAGGAAAGTCCAACTCACTTTGGCGGGAGTTCTCTTTTAAGCCACCAGGAGGCGTCAAGGCTGGAATATAGCAGCCTCGCATTTACGGAATATATTATTCCACTACAACGGTATAACACGTAAGTACCCTATTAGGTAGGGATAGACTTCCCCAATCGATGATGAGTTGTGCTTATTACGTGAATTGTTGTACTGTGGCAATGAATGGCTTTAAAAATTCGCCCACAGTTCCTGCGATTGTTGCTGTTTAAACGGGCGGTCTGGTCATTCAGTTTTATGGTTTAAATACGTGTGCCACGGAAAGGGGGGGTCAGGTATGACTTTTAATTACATACATCATCAGTATCCGAGTATTGCATGTTTAAAAAAATTGGTATTAAGAAAAATCGATTCAGAAGAAATTTACGGTTAAAAATTCCACAAAATTTGGTGAATAATAGATGTGAAATATTATTTTATAAATAGCAAAACCCATTCGAAGCCCAAGTACAGCATTTATAAACATTACACAGACAGTAAAGTATAATATTTTTCATATTTATAAATTAAAGAAATATGAACATATATAAGGAATAAATTCTACCTTTTATATCAAAGTGTAAATCTATTCCTTAAGGTTAGATGTAACATTAAAATAATTGTAAAGCTAAACATCAAAGAAGATTTAAAACATTAGCATTAATTAAGAGTCATATTTTTACATATATTTAATGAATTAATGGAAAACAAAGGGATCTTCTATTTGTGGCGTTTTATGGTTGTCTGTGAACAGCAGTCTGTAAATTATACAGATTTTTAATACCTTCTGTCTTATTTTAAAAGTGTTGCCTTTCAAACACTTCAACCAAACAAATATTTTTAAGTTCCTAATACCCTTTCGAAATCCATCAACCATTTATGCGATACATCTTTTCAACATAAAAGGCCCTTCGGAGAAACTCTTCAATAGAAAATTCCATACAAAACTTTTCCCAAAGTGTTCTTGAAACCACTCTCTCACTCCAAAAATGAGTAAATGCAGAAATATCTTTTTCTGTGCGTCTTCATTCGCATTATGTTCGAATTCATTTGTACCGAAACCCTCTTGCACTCGAACAAATCATTCCGTATGATGTCCAGGATAAGAGGATTGAGGGCAAAAAATACATCCCCCCAAACTTGAGGTACGGCATCGAAGATTTAAAGTGACTTTCATCTTTTGCCGTCAAATGCCTTATTCGACAATAAATATAATTTCTTTACCCCCTAATGAGATGGGACGTGAGTTTACGACTGGCAATATTCATTTAAGTTTCAAGTGTGCAGGTCTCATTTGAGTTAAAATGTTTGTTGCAATAATAAAGATAAATAAAATGTTCGCATTTTGCGAAATGACTGTTAGAATTATTTCAAATGTCTTCTTAAATGAAACGTATATTTTTCTTAGTGCCCCTAAACAAAATTGTTTATGGAAAAAATGAATTTTTATCGGATGACTTTTAGAATTATAAGATAGGAAAACAAACAGCGGAACTGCTTTTTTAATAAACTGCACATTTTCTAAATATTTTCACAAATGTTTTCCGATGTAATTTAAGATGACATTTATGTATTTTAATTCTTAAAAATATCTTAGCGTTATTTTTAACGTTAATAAGAAATTTTTTTTTCTTTAAACTAGATTTGCTTTATGATAATTTTTAAATATGATTTCAATATAGGAATAAATATGTTAGATTTGAAATATACATTTTCTGAAACAAAGGAGCAGGAAATTGTTCATCAAAATTTTATTCGTTGCTAAAAATGTTTTGAAAAAAATTATTAAAATATTTTATGCATCTGTTGCATTAAAATAATTTCTTTCGCATATTTTTAATACAAAAAAAATTTAGAAATTTTACAAGTTTCCTTTATTTAATATTAAAAATTTCTAAATGAGTAGTTTCATATTAGTAATAATGAAAAGGAAGAGTGATTAGCTAAGAATTTAGGAGATTACAATAAAAAGTAGTTGTAAAATGGAAGCTTACTTGAAAAAAAAGGCTTAGTTGTTTTATACAATTAAATAATGAAGCAGTTTACTTTTTAACGACTTTTAACAAAATTGAAGCATTTAGACTGTCTAGTTTATCCTTTCAATAATAATGAAATATATTTTAATTTTTAATTTTTTTAGTTAAATTTATTTCGATTTTAAAAGATTAAAAAATCGTCGACTGCAAATTCAGAAGAAATAAATTCTTTGATTTGTGTCTTCCCTAATTGTTCAGATGTAGAAACTATAAAAATACCAGCAATTTGCAATTTCAAACAATTTATTCTTTTAAAAATTGAAACGATTTTTTTTAATTTAAATATATAAACATTTAGAAAAAGCCTCATTTATATATTAAAAAATTTTCTTGTTAATTTCCATTTATTATCTATAACTTCAATATTTTCATGTTATATAGTTATTAAATCGCACATATTATTTAATTTATGCCCTTATTTTATCATAAAACTTTGTTTCATATTACTCAAATATTTAGAATTATATTTTAACATTTCTTTCTAAAAAGAATTGCATTTTTTTTTACAAATATATTATTGTTGTTATGCAGATAATTTTAAATTGTTTTACTTTGAATGTCCATCAACAATTTTATTAAATAATTGTTTCCTTTCTGCCAGAACTCATTGTGAGGGTCGGACAAGACATCTGAAGATTTGATTGGTCAAGAAAATTATGCGGAGGGGAGTTCATCTGGAGTACACAGCCATTCAAATTTTTCTTCTAATCATCCACGCCTCGTGTACAGGTATGACACTCATTATTTCTATACGCATACTGTAACAATATATTCTTAGCGTCTTCTAGAGGGGTTGGGATAAATATTTATAAAATATAATACATTGGTCTACTGGTTAATAGTTCTAAATTTCTGTACTTGATGGCGCTGTAACAAATGTATTGTAGTCTCAAATGTTATGCCATTTTGTTGATATGACAGTATTTGTCAAAACGCTTTTGCGTGCAGGCAGTTACTATTTAGAGTGATACTGATTGGTTAAAAAATTATTCTGATGTTTATCTGACATGCATGTATAATTTCAAACAAATTCGATAGCATATGGGCCAAATATTACTTTTCTTGCTCAGTAGAAAGGAAGATGATACCACTGCAAGATATCATATTTTTGTGATAACAAACAGGGAAAGTGTACTAATGAATGCAGTGAGTGTTCTTTGGTTTAGATGAATCAGTGGTTCCAAAACTTTCCATTTAGAGGGGGGGGGACCAGAGAAGCATGGTCAGGTGTAGTAATGAATACCGTTCATTGCATCAATATATAGCAATTCCACATGCAAAAAACGTCTCGGATACCAATTATGGGTGTAGCTGAGATCTCTTGCTCCATTCACTGAACTCCCCAAACTTGACCCCTTCGGATTTCTCTTTCTCTCAATGACTGACACAATTTCGCAATAACAGTAATTACAAAAATGTCGAAAAATGATTTCTAGTTGGATCACCTCAATATTCCGACTTGTTAGTAGAATTATTTTGCTTGTTTTTGTGGGCTTTCAATACGAGTATATATTGTTTTGTTTTGAGTCTATGTTGTTCTGTTATGTTTGATTTTAACATTTAGAATTTTAAAATTTTTGTATTTCTGTGGTATTGATTATCTACAAGACCTCATTTTCCTGGATTTTTCAATTTCATTTAGATAATAAAAACTTTTAAAATTATATTGTTTTGTTTAGTAAGTTTTGGTTTCGTTTTGCGTGATTTAAACTTTTTCTGGTATCTTTTTACTTAAAAGATGTTCTTTTATTTTTGTGATGCAAATTTATTTCAAAAACCTCTTTTTCGTGGGATTTTTGGGTCACGAGAGATCGATTTTTGACTTATTGTCAGGCCTCTCACAGAAAAAACTCCTGGTTTATATCAATGCCTGAGAGTGACTCTTTAAAAAGTCTTCAGACCGGATTCATTGTATTATTTTTTCTCCTTTTGATTTCAAATTTTTAATGAAATCTTTTTGCTAGTTTAGTTCATTTCATTTGTGTTCTAGTTGTAGCAGCATTGACGCTCTCTAGATACAATGTTCTTTTCGATATTATGGTTTAGAATAATCTTTTTAGGTAAATTAATATACATTTTTTGCAAATTGTTTTTCTTTGATATGATATCTTCAATATTCTGACCTCTGAGTAATTTTTATCGACCATTCCCTATAGGAGAACCAGATAATAATAGATATCAAACATGTTAAGCATAGAAACAAGATAGTTATTAAAAACAAAAGCAAATCTTCCAAAAATAAAAAAAAAAGTATTTAATATCGTTCAGTAAAAATAACTAAAAGTGCTTGCCTGATCCTCAATTTATATTCTAAAAATATAATTTTTTTAGTCTCTCAAATTTATAAAGGCATCATGGAATCTCCAAATTAGATTCTATGTTTAAGATCTTAACTGATATCAGTCCATAATTCATATATATTCTGTAACTTTAATTTTAACTTTCAAAGTTGTCAGTCTGTCATCCAAATTGAAGTCATTGAGCTGATATCCAATCAGCAACTATTAAAAATCGCTGTAAACATTTTTCTTCTGTGATGAAAAGACATTTATAGAAAAATAATATTATAGATTCCCAATAATATTGTGTGTATATATAAAATATAGTAGGATGAAGTGAAATTTGTAATAACGTTTTTTTTTCTTTTATCAAAACTATTGCGCTTATTTATCTATTATTGAACCTAATACACTACTTTTTATGAATATATTAACCATATCCTTGGCTCAAGACAATCAACTATTCGATTATTAAAACGTAGACCATTGTTTCGTAAATCTTTATATTTTCATTAATGTAAAAATTGTAAATGTATTTTTTTAATATGAAAAAGTTTCATATATTTCTAGCATATCACATTAATTTTAAATTATAATACTCAGTTTTATTGCCGTATCTTTCCCCAATTAATAGGTGTTTAGTATAATTAACATTTTTAATAGGGTTTTTTTTCTAAATAAAAATTACATGAAAATTTCTAAAGAAATTAATCGTTTAAATTTATTTACTTGATGGCATGTGCAATAACATTTTACGAATGATGCTGTGCATACAGAATTAAATGAAATAAAACTTAAACAAATTCATTCACAGTAAATTTTTATTGCTTTAAAGCAAGGGAATATTAATTATTTTTCCTTTTTTACTAATAACATTCCATAAACAACAAATCATTTGTTTCATAATTGCCTGTTCATCTTCTAATAAGAAAAGGGTAACTCGATTTAAAACTTTTTACAAAACTAACTACAATACGAATTTTAGAATATTCCCAGTTTATTGTCAACTTTCATATTTTTATTTTATAACAAGTGTAATACATTTTCTTTTGATGATTGAACAATATTACGATTCAGTCGCATTTATAAAATGTTTTCCGTGTAAACAATTAAATGCTAGGTTCACTAACAATAAACATTTAGATGAAAACTTGGTTACTATCATTTCAATGTTTATCTTTCAAAAGGAAATGTTGGCGATGAATAACTTTAGCACATATTATTTTGTGATGTCTTTTATTATTGTTTACTTGAACTGCTATTTGATAAATACGATAGAACATGAGTATTTGTTGACTGTTTATGTCGGAATAATTTTATAATGTTTTATATTTCAATTGAATCTTATCCGCAAAGAAATAAAGCGGCAGTATTTGGTGCAATTATGATATTCGCTTTTTCATAAGTTAAAAATAAAAAGAATCTAAAATATGAGACTAAAAAAAAGAAATCAAACCAAATTAATTTAAAACTAAACTATTATAAGCAAATGAATTTTATAACGCAGCATATAGTCTCTGAAAGTGGATAAGTTCGTTTATAAAAAATTATTTTATGTCTGATATTAATCGCCTTGCATTTCAACATATTGTCAACCTAAGAGATA
>JAOUZG010003724.1:2265544-2289629 GCA_026289955.1 Argiope argentata
TATTAAACCCCCTAACTCATAAATAAATTGATAAAATGATTTACAATTTTGTGTGTCATATATATACTCTTAATGTCTATAAAGTTTTAATTGCTAAAGTGAAAATTACAAAAAAAAATTAAAGGTCCCTGGTTGCCTTAACAGGGTTATAGTTTCAACATTTTCAAAAAGAACTAAAGAAACATATTTAATTCTTATGCTACTGTAAAAGACCGATATATGGCACATGTCGATATGATAAGTAAATGTCATCACTATCATCAGCATATGTTCTGTTGAAAGCTTTAAATTTGGAAAGTTGACAAATATTTTAAAATTGTTAAGAACTAGATTTGATCAAATCATTCCAAAGAAAGGATGTTCAAGCTCAGACAACAAGCTTCCACCAAGCATTCTGAAATTGCCATTTTTGAGTGTGAATGCTTAGACATTCTTATTCAATATTCATTCCTTGAGAAAAAGATCAAAAAATTTCAAGACTAATGTGGAATATCAAATAAATGTTAAATTCCATCTCTCGAAGGGTATATAGGAAATATGATTAGCAGATATGACTGTTTCCTGAAACAAAAACGCGATTTGGTTAGAAAAGTTACAGGCTTGTTCATAATTCTCGTTAGTAAATGTATTCTGTTTTTATTTAAGCCATTTTTTACCTCCGATTGGTGCTTTTTATTTACTATATGATACTATCAAAATAATCAAATACAAACCAATTATTTTTTTAATTGTTAAGCTTATAAGGTCATATACAAGAGAGTAGTATAAAAATCTTGAAGAAAGGAAAATATTTTATATTAATGAAGAATGTCAATATTACTTTGCCATTCATCTTGGAAATAAGTCTGTTTTATATATAATATGAAATACTTGACGTTAGAAATCTGACATACATCCAACATATTTCCATAGATAAACTTTTCCCATCCATGCTCATCTTTTCAAAATTGTTTTAATTAAAAAAATGTTTGTGTCTGTGATATATTTTTATATAAAGTAAAGTCCCTCAAAACTCTTGATATAATTAATTTAATAATTTATAAAGAGGTGCATTTTTTTAGTTTCCCATACAAAGCTAATATTATTCATTTTTATTAAGTGTTCTAAGCGTGTCTGGATACGAAATTACCTTAAAGAAATATTATCTATTTTCGCACATTTTTTATTTGCTTTTAAAATTGTTCAAACTAATCCTAAAAAGAAAGTCGAGGGAGTAAACTTTTATCTAATTAAAGCAGCTTTTTAGGGAAAATGATGTTTTGAAGATAAAGTTTCTTTTTTAATGAACTCAAATATTCTGTGTGATGTTTATTAATTAAACTAGATAAGACGTATATTGTTAAAAAATATTTTTTTAGAAATACAGGTAGTTCAGCGATAATTTGTAATATAGTTTGGTATTTCAAATTTTACACCTATTCATCTTAATAAGTGGGAATCCGTTTTATTCAAATTAATGATTCTGCATTCACTTTTTTAACTATGAATTAAGTTTAGTTGAATTCGAAGACTTCTAAAAGTGGCATTTATTTTAAACAGGGTTTTTGTCGTTATTGATTAAAAAGCTTTTTTAATTTTGGCTTAAAGATCTAACTAAATATCATTAATAATTTATTTGTGCAGACATCAAAATTTAAATTTAAATTTAAAATCCAGTTTCATGTTATGGTGATTAAAATGTAAATATCTTGGTTTGTGCAGTATGTATCTAAATATTTCTGTATCTTTATTGCTATATGATAGTTATTAAAAAGTATACCTGTTTTCGTTCGCGGAGTTTGTGAATAAATATTTCTGCAATATTATTGTTTTTTTCTAAGAATATTTGGATATCTTTTACATGCTGACATAGCTAGCTATTTATTTAAATTCTCTCATATACCTAGTTATATATGAAACTAAACCTATAATCCGATATTTTTCTAAATTTAGTATTCCAATGAATCTATCTTTTGTAGAATTTAGTGCGTTAATTATTTTAATTTTATTCACAGTATTTCCTTAATACAAACTCTATTCGCACTATATATAATATGATGTCTCCACGTAATTTTGTCATATTCTAAATGCCGCAAACAGCCTAAAGATAGCGTAAGTGTTATTGGATATATTTTTCTAATAAGGATTAGATTGAAAAAAAAATCAGAGTACTTTCTTACTATCACAAATTAAAATATATATCTTTTTTTATATTCTTCTTCTTCTACATTTTAATTTTTAATTCATTAATATAAATGTAAAGAAATCTTGAAATAAAACACAATTTAATTAAATGAATCTATCAACTAAAATTAAACTTAGAAAATAATAAAAATATTTTTATAACAATTACAAATTTTAAAACTCTAATGCATTATAAAAAATTAAAAAATTACTAATAGTGAAAAAAATTTAAATTTAACAAAGCATTAAATGAAAAGGTATTAAAAAGATTTCAAGCCAGCATAATTTTCTCTTACCTTCGCCTGAAATAAATAACCGCAAATTTATTTGTCTGGATATAAATGAAATATGACGTTTCGAATAATAAATAGAGCTGAAAAACCACTTGAAGTTTAAACAGTATTTGATGTGATATGTTTAATTGAAAAAATATTAAAATATAAATTATATATTTATGTTTTTGATTTTCTTTCTAGAATAACTATAAATTCCTCGAAATCATAGAATTTTAAATAAAAACCAGAAATAAAAAATAAAATTCTGTGAGAAATATATATATATTTGATTAACGAATTAACATATCTAACAGCTGTTTTTCAATAATTAATCAAAGCTATCAGAGAAATATTTGCATTGCAAATTATTTCTTATGCAATTCATTTCGTTGTTACTTTTTTTAATCAGAAATAAACTAGCCAGCCAAGAGAGAAATATTTTAAAATAAAAGTGCAGAAAAACCTCCCCTTATGTCTGAGAAGTACATCATTTTTCACTTTTCGGCCATTGGGTGCTGCTGCAGTTAAAACAATGAAAAATACCGTGAAGAATTTTTGTGTTTGATAGCATCCTAGATTAAGCGGCTGTTTTTATTTGGCTTTCAGCCAAAAAGCGAAGCACACAAAAGAATCTGGCAAAACTTGAAAAGCGAACGAAATGAAATATGAAACCGGCCTTCTCTACATCTAGTCTCCGAGAACAACTTCAATATTGGAGATTCAACGTTAATGGGCAAAATAAATTATACTCTACAAAAAGATTTATTTAAAAGTAAGTTGTGTTTGTTTTTTTCAGTTGAAACAAAATGATTCTTGGATAAAAGATATGATAAATCGTTTATTAGATTTTTGATTATTGGTAGGAGAAAAAAATTCTATTTGTTCTGGAGTTCTAGCACTTATGAAATGGGCTGTAATATCATTAAGACAGTTTTTAAATTATGTATCTAGTTCTTAACAATTTTAAAATGTTTGTCGACATTCCAAAACATAACACTTTCAAAAAGAATGATAGTCGTGCTAAATGACAAAAAAACGTGATGAAAAATGGATGTATAAAATAGGTTTAGTTCTACTTTTTTCTTCTTAATATTTGACTTCATTTATTTGAAGAGGTCTTTTTTATTCGGATATAAAGAAAGGAATAGAGACGAATTTTGTTCCCTACATTATGTAGCATTCTATTTCTGTGAGAAAAAAAATCTTAAATACTGAAAAAGAAAACTATATGCCATATTATTCTCCCGTCAGTGTATTTTTTTATATCTTCGAATATTTTAAATGATATTTGAATATTTACTTTGTCCTTCAACTAAGATTATTTTCTTTAAAAAAATTGTTTGGGAAAATTACGGGGTAAGAGATTTAATTTTTTTGTAACATTTATCGATATAAATTGAATAAAAATAAGATATCTCCAACTGTTTACGAAATTAGATATCTTTCATATTCAGTTCATAATATTTTATGGTAGAATTCGTTTGTATTCTTTATATATTGCATATTCTTTGTCACTTTAATTATAATGTTACAAATCTGTAATATTGCTTTCCAAAACAAATTGTTTTGAAACATTGGAAAGATCATTTTACAGTGAGCTCTATTAGATGGGGATCAGATGGCAAATTAGTGATCTCGGAGCTTGGCGATCATTTGGCGACTTAGCAACAGAAAAAATTGTTCTGAAATCTTACAGAATTTTCGCCTGAGATCCAAATATTAACCGAGGTATGCTTGAGTTTCTAGAAACTTCTCTATCTGGCACAGGGAACGATAAAAGTCCGGTAGTCTAAACTGAAGGCAGTGGTGCATTCGGCTGTGAATGGAATGTTCGGGAAGGTTTACAATCACAAGACGAACCTACAATGAATAGTTGTAAAAGTCCAGCGAAGCCAAGTGTGGTGTGGAGCTAAAGTGATTGCCTATTTGAGCCATTTGCTGAGTCCTGGATTTTATTGTAGAACCAGTCGTGTGAAGAAACGCCAGTCCTGTAGTAGAGAGTCGGTAGTTCTTTACAGGTAAAGCAATGAGACTGTGGAGAATTTCAGCCGTTTGGAGAGACATTTAGAGTGAAGCTGCGATTATCCTGTTCATCTGAATTCTTTATGCCCTCTTCGTGTAGTGTAGATATTACTTCCGATTACTTCATCTGGGCTACTTTATAATGCAGTGTGCTGTAGTGTGCTGCTTGTTCTCGTGTCTTTGTGCATTTGCTGTCTCTGCCTTCCCTTCTTCGTAATTAATAAAAGTCGTCTTTCGTTACTAAAACAAGGTTTCTTCATCAACGAACAAATCGAAAGTACCATTACAATATACTAATTTTTCGATGGAATATTTTTAATCCCTTCCCGTTATCATATACCTAAGAAAGTTTCTAATTTTTCTTTTATATAAAAATATTTTAATCTGATTCATTGTATTTGATAAATGAAAATGGTAAAAAATAATCTGATATATTACATCTCATCAAATTCAAAAAGTTTATTTTCCTTTTACTTTATCCAAATGTTATGCAATACTTCTAACATATTTTCACTTGTTTCAAGTACTGGTTTTGGTCTCGAAGGATATATTTGTTTTCTATTTTCTGTACTTACGTATTATACCGTCTAATTTTATCGCCAAATTTGAAGCCGTTGCCACTGAGTTGCTAAACCGCCTATTATGGTAATCCGACAATGGTGTAATTCATTGATCTTTATCACCAAATTTAATTCTGACACTAATCGGTTACTAAACCGTTGGTGATCGTTGTCGAAGAGGATATGATACTTAAATAGGTAACTTCAATCGATTTGAACTAATAGACTTCATGACTTGAATTATTTGATTTAACATAATGGACTTACCATTTTGCTTGAGACTAATAAAAATATATTATTAGTTTCTAATTCTCTTTAATAATTTTTTTTCAATGGGATTGAAATAACAATTTAATTTGTTTGTCTGAGTGCAATCATTAAAAATACAATGAAATATGCTGTAAGCTAATATTTTTTTGATTTCAAATTTCCTTCAAATATTTACTAAAATTGTTGATTAACTCTAAAATTGATTTCTTATAGTTATATAAATTCAAGTAAATCTAAGGTACATTGTTTTTGTCAAAAATTATAAAATAGTATTTAAAAGCAATAGGTTAATCAAATTATTTATTTCATATTAAAAGTATTTAATTTATTACTTTTCTAAAGTCAAAAGTATCTTCTAAAAAATTTGTGAAAATTTTACTATATAGTATTTTTGTTCATAAACTTTTAATTAAATAAATAACATTATTCTAATAAGGAAAAATTTAAAATCCGCCGAAGAAATTAATTCATTTATGTGAAAAAAGTTAAATGTTTATTTAAATAGGGTAGGAGACAATAAAAGACCTTTAGTATCTTCTTTTCTGACATTATATAAATCACATTCTTTTATATAAAACAATGAATTTAAAAATTCTCATCAAATTTCAAAGAGTAATCAACCATTTGAATGTTAAAAATATTTCAATGAAAAATAAAGTTAATAGTATTTCTATAATTAAAATTTAACTTTAATTTTAATTTTTTTCTCTATTTAATAGTGGGAAAAAATATGGCGGATTAAAGAGTAAATTAAAAACTAATATAAAATATGTAAAAGTATTAATGCAAGCAAATGGAATTTTTTAAATAAAAAGGTGTGACTAATCGAATTATCTTCATGAAGGAATTTAAAACATATTTTTAAATCATTTTCTTTTTGTAAAAAAAAAACATTACACCTGTGTTTTAATTCATATAATTGCGTACATTTGTTGGAATTACTTATTTTTTATTTCAATATATTTAAGTGAATGAATAAAGGCAAATATATATACTTATTGTTCGTTTTATTCAAGTTTCTCCAGTAATGCATAATTTTGAGTTAAATAAAACGAAAGACTTTACAAAAAATCACCTTTTGTTAAATCATTTTAAATGCTCAATTATTTTTGCATTTTTATTAGAATTATAAATAAATAATTGATACTATTATTTTAATTTCTTTTTCGTTTGCCGATATAAAAATTTATAACTTTCATAATTTTTATTCTTAGTATGTATTTATTGTTTTTATTGATATTTCATGGTATGTTAAAATTACCTCAATATTTTTTATTGAATTTTGATATATCATAATTATATATTATTGTAAAAGTTCGTTTTTAAATTGTTTTATCCACTTTCTTTATCTCTCGCATTTATTTTATTTACATTTATCTAAACTTTTTCACACTCTCGAATGTTTTATTTGCTTGCTATCGGTTAAAATCCCCTATTCGTGGAATCTATTAAAAAATTTATTATTATTCACTTTATTCTATTTAAGTTGACTTGTTTCATTTAGTTTAAGTTGTAATTAATTTTCCCTGACCTTTTAAAACGTTGAATTTCCGCAATTTTCAATATTTTCTTTTTCACAATTAAACATCACTGTTCACAAATTTTCCCAATAAAAATAAATTATTTTAACTTGGGCTTTTTAATAGATATTTTAGCAGATAAAATTATTTCCATTTAAAATATGGAAAATAATTAAAGTAGAATAATTTCCTATTTATTCACTAATAACATGTAAACTATTTCTAATTAATTTTTTTTTAACATCAAAGTTTAGAAATTGAATTTCTAATCAAAATAATACTTACTTCCTAATATGTGTTTAGATACGATTCTTAGTTCGACATTTATGATCTGCTTTCAAAATTAATTTTTCTGTAAGTTAATACTTTTGGGCTTTCCCAAAAGTATTAACTTACAGAAATGGGCTACTCATGGGCTTCATGAAATACAAAGTAACCCAAAAGAATCTTTTTTTGTAGACTTGTCCAAACTGAATAATTCATGGATTTAAAAAAATCGTAACTATAAAATTTTTGTAAACATATTTTATGATCCAGGATAACCAAACTAATAACTAAGTTATTTATTTTGGTTATATGGGATTGTAAAATATATTTATAAAGATTTTATAGTTACGATTTTTTATGAATTTAATTATAAATTTTTAAGTGCCTATTTTTTTTACTTTAAACATATTTAATTAAGAACTGTGAGTCCGAAAATTGTATATTTGCAACATTGTTTTTTGTGTTAATATTTTTGAATCAAATAACGAATTCATTAAGGTTTAGTATTAATCTTATTATTATTTATTTATTATTATTTTTGTTGCAGTTAGAGAACTAAATATTTTTTTTTTCACTTTTCATCATAAATTGCTTTTAGTAACTTGTTTTTCTATGTTTATATATTCTTGTAAATTAAAATTATTTTTTTCTACGCTATAGTACTTAATTTGCTTTATTTTATATTTCGAAGGAACTTTATAACGTCAAATATTTGCTGTTCCACTAGACAAGTGTTTATTTTTTGTATCTTTCTTTTCTGTCTCTTATTACAATTTTTTTTTCACTTTTTACATTGTTAAATTTATTTATATTTGGTAGGGGGGTTTTATTTAGTAAATATTTGTTACATGCGATAATATTATATTCATTACACTTATTACTTGGCTTATTATTTATAATCCGACTCACACAGTTAAGGTTCAAGCATTTGAAATATTACTATTTCTAGCTTATTATTTGAGATTTTTATTTATTTGTTTATTACTATACGCCCTATTTTATGCTGTAACCTGTTGAATCCCGAAGGTCAAATTATCCAACACCAATGAATACGGCCCCTCTCCAAGGTAATGAATGAAGGAATGAACTATATCCAACGATCCAACAATAAAATTGTGCCAATAAATGTGATATTAAGTCACCAAAATCAAACCACTTTTTCACGTGAGGGAGTCTACGAACAAGCAGTTTACAATCTCGTAATAAATAATACTTGTAAGGAAACATGACTCTCTACCGATCTTAACAATCTATTCAGAATATCGAAGGTGGAGTCGATAAAGGAATATATCTAACAAGTTTCTTTACATAAGGTCAGATGCTTATCGGGGATATTAGGAGGATTAGGTACACCGAAATAGACGAAAATAGTCACTCATGCAAAATAATCTTGCACAATAACGTATCTGATGTGGAAAAACATATAAATTCTCGGGATACAGCTGTATATCTGGATCTGGCTATATTGTCCTAATGATGTTTTTCAAAGGCCCTTTGATGTGATGAATACCAATGTTTATCGCAGAATATTGTTTAGTGCCGTAGGCAGAATGATGAAATATTTATCTGTGTAAATTATAAGGACAATAAGAAAGTGTATTTGAGAATTAGAAATGGAAGATATAAAATTTAGAAATTTGATTAACCGATAGAAACCTGCCTATCTATCAATTATACAAGTTGATGCTAAAACCTATTTTAACCTGTCAATATTTACATATTAACAGTTTATTTTTAAATCCTAATATGTGAAATCATAATGCAAAATTTTAAAAAAAGGTGTCAACAGGTGGTTGTATTTTGTGTAAAAATGTGTCACTAATAAAGGACACCTGAAAAAAAATCTTAGTTTAAAACTAATCGGATTCTTAAGGTTCCCATCGATTATTTCTGATCTTATTTTTGCATAAGAAACATTTTTTATACAATTTTAAAATTTTTAAAAAAAGTTGTCATTGGCATCAAATTTATTTTTGCCAAGTTTAATTTTATTAATGTTTTCCAAATATTTTTAATAGGCCTGTATTTGCTTTTTATTATTTTATTTATGACATTCATACTAATGTGAGTTGCTTTGATACTGAATACATATCTTATTGTATTCAGTATTTGAAAAGAAATTTTGAAAGTAATATGAAAATAGACAAGTCAATCCTGAGTTATTTTAGTGTTTTTAATTTATACGAACATACGTTGCAACGATAGTAAATAAATTTTTTGACGCGTTCATTGCTTGAAAAGAAATTTGCAAAACAATTTGAAAATAGACGAATTTAATCTTGACACGTTATACAGCTTTTTAATTTATTGCATTTAAACAAACGTGCATTATCACAAAACTAAATATATTATTTATTGTGTTCATTGATTGAAAATATATTTTGAAAATAAACGAAACCACTAGAAGCATTATAATTCTATGATGCTTTGAATAAGATATTTGAACTTCATTAATTTTTAAGAAACATATATGCATGACAATAAAAAGAATTACTTTTTTACGTTTTTATTGCTGCAAATTGTGTGCACTTCATTTTCTTATTACAGCATTTGAATTTGCATAGTTTGCAGAGCATAAATTTTCAAATATTTTTGCCTTCGTTTATTTACAAAAATTGAACACAATATGAAAACATACGAATTAATTTTGAGACAATACAGTGCTATTTTATTTATTGCCTTATACGAAGGTGCATTGTCATGATACTAAATATATTTTTACTGCGTTCATTGCTTTAAAAAAATTTTTAGAAATAAATGAATCCATCTTGAGAATTATACGAAAACATCGTATAATTCTACGATGAGTTGAATTAGAAGTTCAAATTTCATTTCATTACTTTTTATCAAATGAAAATGTAAAACAATAAAGTGGAATATTATGCTACACATTTCACAATATAATGTGGTTTCCTTAGTACTGTTTTTCATTTTGCATAACTTGCAAAGTATAAATTATTAGCCAGTTTCATTGACTTGTAAAATAAATCTATCTTGTTTAAATGAATAAAATCTTAAAATAGAATAATAAATACGAAAAAATAAACATAAGGAAAAGCATAACGGGTAATCAAAAAGATTTATATTTATAAGCTATTGAAATAGACTGTGCATTTTCGAATAAATAAAAGCACTCACAACTGTCTAATCTATTGTAGAGTATTATTATTTTTTGATCTCTTAATTTAATGTTTTCTAAAACCAGTTTTGAAATCTTTTGTCTACAATATGCTATTTTTTACCCTGTTAAAATTTTACAATACTTCTAAAACTTCCTTTTAGTCATAACTACTATAACATAATCAAAAAATATAGATTAATTCTCTGGAGGGAAAAGCAACTGTGGGTAAATAAACGCAGTTAGCAAATATATAAAATACTTTTGTTTAATATGAATTATTATAAAGTAGTAACGTGTATAATAGTGTTGTTATAAATATAAATGCATTTGGTATTGCCATGAAGTAATTATTTGTATTGGCATGGATTGGCGTTATAATAACTATCCTTTTCTAATTTCTCAATTTTTTTAAAGTGAATGTTAGATATTTCATCCAATGCTTTACTTTAAAAATTTGAAATTTTATGATGTATGAATTGTATTTTTGGCCTCAATATAAATCGAAAGAATTATGTATAAAATTAGGTTACGGATTCGAAGCTCAGAAGCCAAAAGATTCCCCGAGTGTGTGGCGGCTGTCGCTCGTTAAATCTATTCGTGGTCGCAAAGTCCTCCATGTCGAGAGTTATACCACTGGAGGGTACCGGGTCAGAGCTGATCGTTCTTTGTTCCAGGTCTAAATTACGATTTGAGATGAATGAATGAATATGCATGAATGAAGTCTGCCCCCTAAAAAGGGTTGTGACGTGTGTGTAGCTAAGTCGTACTCTTGGCTCTAGATGGCGCTACTTGTAAAACAAGAGATGTATATATCCGGCTTAAAATCTACTGATGTATCAGCGGGACTTGTCCATGGAAAATGCCATAAGTAACAACACAATTCGAGTTCAGTGACATTGTGTCAAAAAAAAATATAATACCATGTTTATTACAATTTGAAATTCCCCTGATCAATTTTAATACCAGCACTTAAACCATATCGTTTTAGATTCTTCTATCAATAACCATAAAATTTCTGGATTAATATTTTTGAAAAAAATAATTTAAGCTCAATTCTATTACTAATTGTTTATATATGAAATTTTTAAAGAAAAGTCAGAGGATTAAAAACAAATAGGAATAAAACTGTAAATGGGAATCTAGCTTTTCGATTTTAAATTTAAATATTTTTGGGAGTTTCTTTTCAGTTGTTTATATTATTGTTAACCATCATATGTCTTACAGAATTTGGGAATTATATGACGGAAGAGAAAAACCAAATGATACGATTAGAATCAAAAACAAGATCTTAGAATTCTGAATAGTTTCACTGTGCATTTCAGTTCAAACAATTTTTAACATTTTTCTAATTACCTTATCCATTGAACGCGAGCAATTTTTATGAAAGATTAATAGTTGCCTAGTTTTAAAGAGTCCGGAAATATTAATCTCACAATCCCTGGTTTAAATTACACAACTGCTCTCTCTCTCCGATGTAGATCAAATCTACATCTACCGAAATTTTAATCATTTCCCCAGAGCTTCTTCATTAATAAAGTTTTGCCCGAACTGCGATCAATTCGGAATGGATTTGCTCTTGAATTTCTGGCACTGCGGTGAGCGTGTTTGGGTACTAATTACCGCGAATTTGTGACGGTTGCGCGGAGCTCGCGGTAATCTCGCCACGGTTGCTAGATAACTGTCGAGATGTAATATCGCGCATTATTTAGCAAACGCGGAAATCCGTCAGTTGAACGCTTTATTTCGGGGCGCCCCGATTAGATGCAGGTGAAGATTGCGGGGAACATAAATCACTGATATCCCTTCATGTCATCCGTGGATCTCGATTCACTTCCTCTCCGCCATAATTTTGTATGTCTTACGATTTGCGTTATAACTTTTTTTAAAGACCGGATTTTGAGGATCTATCGACATGTGCATTTGAGTATAAAGAATCAAAAATATATATCAATACTCACTAGATAAAATAATTTAAATCCTCAATCAACTTAATGGAACCATTAATTGGGGAAATTATTGAAGTATGAAACAGAAAAGCAAATTCATAAAATATTAATGAAATAGCACAAATATGAAATATTAATACAAATATGAATGTAAAAGTGAAAACTGAAAGTATATGAACGGCATAAAAAGAAATAAATACAGAAACGGTTGTTCTCATGTTCTGCTTTACAACGGAAGCAGGGGTGCAGTAGTTTCTGAAGGTATTGTAATGACTTGATCCCGGTCAATCAAATAAACTGGTAGCGTTTAAACACAAAGGCTTTATTAATAGCTTTATCGAATAACAAAAAAAACACGTCCTCTAGGATAATATTCTGGGAAATATTTACATCTGGGATAGTAATTCCACTACTATCAAAAGGACAAAAATACAGGCTGTTCGCTTATCCAGCTTCTGCAGTAGCTCAAGGGGATCTACGGATTACTTCCGGTAGATCTTTCATCAATAAACCCGCGTGGTATCTCTTCAACGGTCTAGCTCTTTTGCTCAGCTCGTCTCAGATCAGCTCGACTCCTCGTCGTATTAGCTCCCTCGTCGTCGTATCAGCTCTCGTCCAATCTCTAGCCAGATCAACTGGTCTCCCTCTTCTCTTCAAAACCTTCCATTTTAACATCGGTCAAACTCCGGCTCTCAGGTTCGCATTGGTGCGCTGGAAATGTCGATCATCCAATAATTCTTCAAAAATATCCCCAATGTAATTACCCGTCGGAATATTGTCGAACCATCAACACCCTTAACATAACCTCACAAATATTCGCATCTGGAGGTTTTAGCACTTCTTTCTTCTATGGGCCATAAACGCATGTATTGTTCATTATCGGAACTTTATCCCACTTTGAGTTGTCCATAGAAGAAATAGCTGCACCTGGTGTTTTGTCATTGGTCCCTTCTTCAAAGAGCCGCGAACACATGTGCGCTCCAATTCCTGACTCCATTCAAGTCCAAAGGGTGATACTAAAAGGGAGAAATACAATGTGCAACAAAGGAAAGAATCCTCTCGCCACTGTCCAGAAGTAACAATGTTTGAACATCTGTTCCTTAAAAAAGGACGATAAGTTTCACGATTTTCTTACAGTATTGACCCCCGAGCACCCGAGGACAAAAGTCTGACTTCTAGCTCGCACACATCAAAAAACCTTTTTTATGGGGTGGACTTTATTCATTCATACACAGATCGTAATTTAGAACCATAGTTATTTGAACGAATGGAACAGATATCGATCATTTCTGATCCAGTAACCACAGTGGTATTACTCACGACATGGAGGACTTTGTGACCGCGACAAATGTAACGTCTTCAGCTGGTGGGTTCGTATATGCAGCTCATTGGAGGAGAATCCAAAGTCCTACCAATTAGGCTTTTCCTATCCAAATGGATACAAAAACTGAAAGTAAAATATAAAAGGCAGTAGGATTACAAACGGAGAAACTAAAAATATATAATACGAGAGAATTTATGCACAAAAACTAAGCTGAAAATACAATAGAATATAATAGAAATGGCGGTGTATACTCGAAACAAAATTATATTAATAGCAAATATCATACATACAAACAAAAAAAACGTATTTTTATTTAGGAATAAGAAACATTTTGTTTGTATAAATAATATATATAGATAGATAAATATTTTTTTATTATATTTAAACAGCATATATAAAAAAATGTTGAAAACATATTTGGAGATCCTAATAATAATTCCTAAAAAAAGTTTAGTTAAAAAATTATATTAACAATAAGTTTAACGAAAATTTTTATGCTACGTTTTGCTACGTTTCTGCTACGTTTTTTACTTTATTTATATTATTATAATAAATATTATGTGATTCCGAAGTAAATATTTCCCTAAACTCATTACTTAATGAAACTGCATGCATAAAATCAAAATTTAAATTTGAATTGGCAAGAAATAATTTCCCCATTTCAGAGTGATATAATAAATGTATTTTCAGGTCCAAATGATAAAATACGTGAACTAACGCGTTAGACATTTACTTACTAAAAACAGTTTAGTTTCTTAATTCACCAATAGATGGCACAGTAGCACTTTATACTTAATTGCGCATATTTAAAATTTGAAACAAGATTTGTATAATTTGTCATATTAATCAATTTTAGTGTTTCTTGTTACATTGTTTAATATAAAATGTTAATTAAATCCTCTAATTTAAGTCTATAAATATGTTTATATATTAATATTATATGTATTACAGCGCCACCTATCAACATATGCCTATACTAAAGTTCAAAAAACGACTGCATATTCTAAACAATCTGTAGTTCAAATTTTATCATTTCAACCAATAGAACTAATTCTAGATTCTTCGAAGCACGTTTCTACATCATTTTTTCAATCCTGTATTTTAATTAATTCAAATAAAATTTGACCTACAGATCGTTTAGAAAAGACACTTTTTTGTTTAATTTCTAATATAGGCATATGTTAATAAGTGGCGCTGCAACACATATAGCATTATATAAACATTTTTTAATAATTGAATTTTAAAGTTCTCAAAACTTTAAAATGATGCATTCTCTTTTAGAACAACACATAATATGATAAATTTAAAAATTCATCAACCAGGTAGCACAGTCTGTTGCACAATATTGTATGATGTTGCGAGATATTATATGATATTGAACAATATTCCACAATATAAAACAATATTGCGAATATTGATCAATATTGTACAGTATTTGTGTGCCACTAGGGCATGAAATAAGTGTTTAATTATGTATAAACTATTATCTTCACAGGCACGAAATAATAATGTATTAATACTATGTATAAATGCGAACAGATGTTTTCTAATTCAGGTTTGAAAATTATTATATTGATTACTGGATTTCTACATTTTATGGATATAAACCCGTTTTCTTAGGTGAAATGTCCCCATTGTCTCAGGGCGAGAGAATCCCGGTCATTATAACGACTTTAATAGCGCAACTGGTCAAATTGTCAGGAAAGATGAATCGCCGTCCTTGTTCGAAATGACATGAGTTAGATTGTAGATTCCACCGAAAATATGTCATGCGTAAGGGATAGGTGTCCGTTAAATCTGTCGAAGGTCAAATATTGTTCTTGTAGTTTTCGCATGGAAGTTTTGAGGAAAGGCTTAGAGGTCACCTCGGGAAATATTTAAATTTCGATAAAGATGTTTTATTCTAGATAGTTATTCTAAAATGGCTATTATGTAACTTTAGAATTTATCGTTAATCTAATAAAATGAATTTTTGCCATTGAAAATTTCAATTGATTCGTTCTGTAACGATATTTATATCGTTAAGATTTTAAACTGTATTCTAAAAGAAATATATTTCTTTGAATTATGAACGAACCCTTAAAATTTCCTCATTAAAAATAACAAGATAAATCGTTATTATTATTTCAGCTCTTCAGTTTGCATGATCATATTATGCATTATCTTTATTTTCATTCATCAGTGTATATCTGTCACAATATCATATGATTATCATATTGTTGTAATATTATCTGCTCTAATAGGGCACCATTTGAGCTATATATCAGTTAAACGATACAAATCAAGTCATAAGTGATTGCTGCTAATATAAAATCTTATCAAATGAGGTTCACTTTTATTTAGAAGGATGAGACTCAATTTTCAGCGTTGCCAAAAATAATGAACTGTCAGAAATTCAGTGATGTATTCCAATAAGAAACTGTTAGCATATGCTTCGATAAAAGCAATTCGACATCATCTCGATCAAATAAATAAGTTTCATATCTGTATATGTAATGATGATGGTAATGGAAAGCTTTTAAGCAACTCCATCTCTGAAATCAGGTTTAAATAATTAAGGATAAGGAATTTTATTTAAACATGATTAAAGTAGAATAATTTATACCGGCATGCATTGAATAAAAACGCATTAGAAAATTTATAAAAAATGTAAGTAAATTAAAGTAAAACCTTACTTTTATTTGTAATTTACTAAAGACTTAAATATGAAACTTAAAATTATGACATTTTATTAAATTTTAAACGCATTTAGAAACATCGTAGTAAATCTCATATCGAATTGGGTAAAAAAACCCTCCTCTTGTATTCTGTTATTTATTGGACTGGAAATTTCTCATAATAAATAATTAAGTATATTTGATTTGAATATACGAGTACAAAATACATTGCAAAAAATGCTTGTGCTAAATTTAAAGCATTATACAATGTTGGATAATACTTATAATCCATCGTTGCGACATAGAAAGTCTTTAATAAGGAATTTAATACGCAATTACAAATGACTATTATGCATAGCTAAACCTTGTGTGCACCTAAATAAAGATTAATCAATTAAATTATGGTTCATGAGTATTAAGGAAAACTGGCTTAACTAAAAGTATATTTCTCAAAAATAATTAAAGCCAGTGAGATGTTTGTATCATAAACTTTCCTATAAAATGTTTGATGTAAATATTATTAAATTAAAGGCAAAGTCGTGGTTATTAGGAATACTCAAATTTATTTTCAGAGTCGCAAAATTGAACGCTGTTGTTTCATGATACATAAAAGAAAATCACGATCTGAAAGATATTTATTGAATATTTAGAAATCCCTGTGCACCACTAAGTATCACACGGGGCTTACAAAAGTAGACAATACATTACATAGATATGACTTACAGAACAGCTACTCGCGCATCACATTCGATTGCACAACCTCTTTTTAAAGGGGAGAACATTCAAACATATCACATATAAAACAAATGAAGAACAACCATTCCCGAACAGGGACTCGAACCCAGGAGACCCAGATCATGGCTACTTCTGTGCCAGGAAGTCACCTGAAATAATTTTTTGAATTGAGTTTTTTGTTTAGGGTATCGCATTATCAAATTATTGAAACAAAAACTAGACTTAAAATATCACGTACCCGTACATACGTTTAAAATAACACGTTACGTGTGTTATATCACGTATAATTGATATAACAACGTAAAATATCAATTATTGAACAAAAACTAGATTTAGTAAAATAACGCGTACCATATTCTATTTATCTGTATCATTACATTTTGAGTTATGTTTATATAAATGAGAAAACGTGCTTTTTGATTGACAGAACAGAACAATAATTCATACCCCCATATCTGTGACCATTCTGGTCATTGCACGGTTAGGCGGGCGTGTTGCGGGAATTTTATTTAAGTAACAAAATAGTTAGAGTGGGTTAAAACAAAAACAAAACTATCTAGAGAATTTACAAGCATATTCGATATGTTAATGAGATGAGCAGTTTACAAAGATTTCCAACTTTAAAAAATAATTTGAAACTATTCTAAGCTGAAATATAATATCTATATCTATTCTGTGTTCATATAATTTTATGACTCACTAGATGAGGATTCAGCTATTAAAATCAGATGTAAAATAACTGAATCCTTCAAAGTATTTTTTTTTTCAAAATTTGATAGAGGTTATGTTCTAAAATTGTATATTAAGTTCCACCTAACGATCGGTTTACCTTTCGTAACTACCGTGTTCCCTTGTGATCAGATAAACCAACTTCAATTGCATGGATTTCGTTGAATATTTTATAGAAATCTAGAATTTAGTTGTAATGCCACATTTCATCCATCTACCTTATGATTTTTGAGTTATTTTATTGATTGATAGACAAATCACATTTATAAAAATATATTTTTCATATTAGTGGACGTATCAAACGATGAGAGTCGTCAAAATTTCAATTTAATAATTACAGTAAATAACCTTTTGAATAATTATACGAAAAAAACCCATTCTATATAAGAATATCAATTACATTATATGCTTATAAAAAACATTAGAAGACGGTAAAATAAAAATTTAGTAAACTTAATTTATATTATATTGTCTTAAGTCAAAATTACAATTGAAAACGTTTTTCAGAATATACGCCTCAAGGCTTAATGGTATATTTTTGACAAAGTTTAACTACAATGACATATAAATCATACAGAATATTCAGCACTTTGTTATGCTAGTTAAACAGTTTCTTTTATATATTATTAATACATTTTCTTCAAAAACTTTTCCTCTTTAATATAAATTGCATTCTTCCTTTAGAATTTTCTGAAGGAAAGTTCATTTGAAAAACCGCCTATTCATAGAAATATAAGTAGGAGATGCTATTCTCTGTCATCTATTGTGTTTGAATTTTTCTTATCCAAATAACAAGCAGCAGTTTATTTATTTCTCTTTTTCAAAGCATTGTAGAAGGCTTTAACGATGTATCCCTTTTTCATTTACTTTTTTTTTTGTAAATAAAGCAATGTTTTATATTTCTTCTCGGAGGCTGTGCATAATGGCATACATTGTTCAAAGTCTTTTACAAAACAGTATCCATGGATTATTTTGAAACGGAAGATGATTTCTAATAATTTTAGAGAAAGGATTCTCAAAAGTTTAACATTTCAGATTTCTCTATCATTTTACAATGGTTTTGGATATCCTAAAAATCTGTAATTTATATTTAAATACATCTATAAGGTATATTATACTTCCTGCAGAAAATAATAATTATTATTATCGATTTTGCAATATATATATATAAACCTGTGGTAACGAAGTTCTTTGAATATTTTCATTCACAGAAGCAGTTCAATTTTTATCTTTTGTCAGAACTTCTTTGTCTAAAGACAAGGCAAACACGGATTTTCTTATCAAATAGGAGGTTATTCAGTAATACAGATAAAACTAAGACATTATTTTAAGCTTATAAAGTTTAAGAATAAATTTGTAGATACAGCATTTTGAGTCCATGGGGAGTGGATTAAAGCTTGAAAAGCTCAGAATTTTAAATTTCAGTAAAAAAGAACGATGTGTTTTTTTACAGTATGAGACACACTCCAGACAAACAAGTAAATAGAAAAATCAAAGAAAAAATAAAAATATACTTATTGAAAGCTAATACCTAAGGAATAATGATAGTAATACTTAAAACATAATATAACAAAGAAAGAAAACGGACTTGGTTAAAAATTCCAGCATCAAAAAACCACACATTGATACGAAATTGTCCAAAAAAAGGAAATGGATAACACAAAAGATAAATTATTATAACAGTAAATGTAAAAGAAAATGGTTTTTAAAGTTTAAATTACTCGATGTTTCTCATCCATCATGTTTTTCAAATTTAATGAAAACGATGAATAAAGTACAAACAATGATGATTAAAAGAATTATAATTAATTAAGAAGATGGTAAGAGTAATTAAAGATGTATTAAATATGAATTCCAATAATCATTTAGTGATTTTAAATCAGGATTCAATTAAAATAGAGATTAAACTTAAAAATTACAAAATTAGAGATATTAAAAATAATAATCTTTCTTTTTCGGCAAAATCAGGAAAATTGAAAAATATTTGTGTTTTAATGAGAAGATGGCTATTAAGTAGATATATATATTTTCCTTTTTTTATAAAAAAAATGTAAAAGCATTTCTGTTGTAATGTCAATAAGGGTATAAATCAAATTTAAATCATTTTCTTGCTTTTTTCTGCATTTACAATAATAAAAAAATCATTTACTAATTTTTATATGAAAAAGTTCTTGATTCTACAAAAAATGTTTCAATTCTTAAATTTTTCAGTGTTCGCACAATGCATTTAAAACGAGCTTAAAGGAATTTTTCAAAACTTTTCTATATTAAAAAGTTTCAAAATAAGAAGAATTTCAACACTCAGTCTCCAAAAAATATTTATTTTTAAGGTAATAAAAAATTAAGAAAGCAGTGTATAAAATTCTAAACATCTTTACAAAATCGAAAAAAAATATTATGTAATAAATCTCAGCATCAGTGGATAGTAATAAAAAATTCTTTTATCTCATACTTTGCAAGCCTTTTATCTATTGTATTTCAAGAAAAAAAATTTTAGAAACTTTCAAGTTTCCATATTTGGTAACATGTTCTGTTACTTCTGAGTAGAAACTTAAAAAAATGTATACTTGTTTATTTTTTATGGTAAAAGCACGATATTGATTTATAGCATCTATTTATATTTTAAATCAGCTATTACAAATAACTGAAATAATTTTTTCCGAGTGAAACGATATTTTTATTTTCTCTAACTAAAAATATATCCACTGCTCCTTTTGCAAATAGAGAAAGACAGAAACCTTTAACCATTACATATTTTATTAAACTCCTCTCCTTAAATATATAAGAAAATTGATATTGATTTAAAATAGATGATATATAAAACTTGATTAACTAATAAGTAACATTTAGAGCTCCCGGATTATTTTGCATTTGAGGGTTATTTTCTTATTCTACTGGTTGTAATGGGATATAAATTGTGATTAAAAAGTATAAAGACTTACATTCTGCCTTCAAGCTGATCTCTGTAAAGTAAAAAGATTTGACCATTAACATTGAATTTTCTCGTACCTTCACCAAAGCCACACTTCTCGCCACTTCTTAATAGTAGAGTTTTCACAGTTTTGTACGTAATTTGCATATTTAACACCAATAAACACCACATAGCGAATATGCCTCAAATTGTGAAGAAGAGCTCCATGTTGGTTGATGTCAGGTACGATTTGATTCCCAGTTGGTGGCATCCTAGACATGAGAGCGATGAAGAATCTCCAATACGGTAATTGATTGTTGTCTATTTCATAGACATAATAATGGTGTGGGATTGATGACGGGGCATACCTCAGACGGGTTGTCTTGTCATGGTTATTAGAACTCACTCATAATTTCCGCTTTATTTGCTGTCGTGATGAAAAAATCAATCATAAAAATCCCTATATCTTTCAGAAGTACGGATGAAATACTAATTTGGCTAAGCAAGAAGGCAGGAAGTTAATACAGAAAATCCATATGAACCTTACAAAAATATATGAATTGTTTTGATATTTTAAACACGATAGGAAATGAGTCAAAAGAAACAATTTTAAGGTATTTACAATATCAAAAAATACCAGATGTGCAGTTTTGAAAAATATAAACCATTCGTGAGTTGCATATTAGATCATAGTTAGTGCTAGAGATGGTAACATGAATTGCGGTTGCGTTCATTTCATTCTGACTGAAGATTTTAAACTGAAACTGTGTCTTTCTAGTTACTTTTTTTCTTTATAAACAGCTCCATGTAGACCAGAGAGAAAAATTATTTCAGTTGCGTGCGACATCCTTGAAAGCACTGAAAATGAGAAAAATTATTTCAGTTGCGTGCGACATCCTTGAAAGCACTGGAAATGAGAAAAATAATTTCAGCATGAGTGTGACATGGAATAAATCATACGTTTATGTTTGGAATTAAGGAATTTTGAGTTTTCAAAATGATTGAGAGCTATTATTCACTTCAATTTCTCTACCAGATGATGGCATAGATCTGTCAGCAAAAGCGATGATGGCATAGATCACAAATCGCTCAAAACCTCTTGTGTACCAGCAAATTGAAGAGGAAAACAAGCACCGCAGTTTCCTGTCAAATACTTCAATTAAACAGTTTTTCTTCGTTCCCATTAGCCAAATTATTTTATATCCGATTTTTATAACTGCATCATCGTCTACTATGTCATACAAATGGGTGAACACTGAATATATGTATATTTTCACACATTTTATCTTTAAACGTGTAATTTTTTTCAAATCATTTTTCAAAATTGGAAATTTTTGTAAATGATTCTTCTCAATATCATTTCTTATATGCTTAAAAATTCTGTAAATAGTTTTTGTTTGCTTGTTTGTTTTTCCCTACGGTAAATATTTTTGTCCCTACATAAAATTCCTGCAGAATGTCTACGAAACAGTTCAGTAACCAGAATGGTCTAGGATATGGGAGTATAAGTCGGCATTCTGTTCTGCCTACCAGCAAATGTGATTACCCTGATTCTTGCACGAATGTTTTTTTTTAATAAAGAAGTTATTTCCTTCCATCTATATAAAATTGTGGAAAATCGTTAAGCTCGAAAACTCGAGGGCTTCTCAAATTGTTTGTTGGTTTTTAATTTTTAAAGTTCTAACATGAGAGCACGCTTTATAGAATGGTAAAGGAAACCGATGGCTGTACATTCACAGAACATTTATTAGCGAAATTAAATTGCTGCAGCGCTTGTTATATCATGATCTTTGGATTTTTTTTCTTTTTATAAGTCATTCATTGGCCTACGGCTTATATACAAATGCTAAAAATCGAGCATATATTTTAAATATATTTTCCAACTGATTAAAAAATAAAATTGATACAGAATTATAGTTTTTATCACATAAAAATGTTTATTTTATTAAATCATTTCATTTATGAATTGCAAGTATTATAAAGCATAGATTGACAGACGTTTAATTGCCGATAAAGACATTCGTTTCAGTTCAAAATTGCTAGAGGTACACACTTCAGATCATAAGCCTTGTTACTAAAATTTATTCATCCAGTTCATTATGTATTGATTATTGTGTTCTCTGGTACTCCAACAGCCGAACAGACTTATGTCCTTAGCATGTATTCCGTGTAACATTTGGCAATTTTTTTAAAAAAGTCATATAAATAACATGTATCAAATTTCATAAATACCGTTCAAAGCGTCTTTGTTTTATCGTTTTCACAAATAGAGATTATTCATAATTCCAAAAATACGTTTTTCTGACTCCGAGGAGCAGGAAGCGTAGAGATTCTTGTAAACATCTAATTCAAAAATGTTTCGATGATCGCAATACTTTATATACTTCGTATACGAGAAAGGTGAAAAAATGAAGAGCTATGAGTTCATAATTCTACTACGACCGTTAAAAAAAGAGGTACTTACGTGTAATACCGTCCAAATTTATCTTCAAATTTGAAATCGTCGCCAATGAGTTGCAAAACCACCAATTATGGGAATCCGGAAATGGTCTAATCCGTTCATCTTTATCGCCAAATTTAAATCCGTCGCCAATGGCTTACTAAACCGTTGGTGAAGACGGTATAATACTTAAGTACCAAAAAAGATCTGTTGGATCCTATAAATTATTTTTAAGTTTGCATTCAAATAGCAATCATTGCGAACATTATATGGATGATGATGATGATGATGTCGTGTTCGCTTTTGACCACGGAAAGAGGGGTGCAGTAGCTTCTGAGGGTATGGACCCCTGAGCACCCAAGGGTAGAAGTCGGACTTCTAGCTCACCTTTGTGTCAGAAAGTCGGCAACATTATGTGGATGCAGCAATGTATTGTTATTGAGTTATGAAAGTGTGTTTTCAACATTTTAATTCATATGAATCATTGTGATCATAACAAGGATTTCAAAGTAGGAATTCGATATGTTTCTTTTAAAGAGATAAAAATTTGGAAATTTCATTAAGTTACTTTCTCTTGCAAAATGTAAAAAATATTTATAAATTATCATTGTTTAAAAATGGGATTTTTTAATACATTTTTGAAATAAAAAATTCATACTTTGATGAAAATTAATTAAAAATATCAATTATTTATCTTTATTCAGAAAAAAATACTATTTAATCTGACGTTTCTGATTTTTGTTTATTGTTATTAATGACTTCCCCCCCCCTCATATTTACTTTATTTTAGCTGTAAAAATATACTAGTTAAAGCAATTTCGCTAACAAAAAAAGAGTTTTAATTTCTTAATCTTTAATAAATCACAATGTATTCATACGCAGAATTCATTATTATTTTTGCCAGCCAACAACTATTATAGTGAACGTAGCATGAGCATGGCAGTATTTTGTTACATTATTTTCAAAATATGTTTGATTAATTTCATTTATGTACATCACTATTTCCAAAAAAAGTGTGTAAAGTGTACTTGCAAATTTCATTTATTACTTTAAAAATGCTAAAACGTTAAAATATTTGGTACGTTAATTTATCTTGAAAATTTTCTCTAATATTAATAAATTATTAACACAAAAATATTTCTTAT
>JAOUZG010003724.1:2294629-2332673 GCA_026289955.1 Argiope argentata
TATATATATATATATAATATATTCCATTTTTTTAATCTTAAAAATTAACAACTTCCCATCACTATTTTATTCTTATTATAAAAAATCCATTGTTGACGAAAATTTCAACAAATGAATATTGACTTTCTTATTTATAAAAAAAAATTCTTCATTATCATTTATCATTATTATTATTCTTGAAATATTTAAAGATTTTGATCTCTGTTTAAAATATTTGTTATATGATATACGAAACTTTTAATGAAGTGTTTCGAAGAATGCTAAGAAATTTAGGAAATTTTATTGACCCAATTTTTTTTTTCACAAAATGTGTTTTCCTTGAACTAATTAAAATATCCAAGAAAATAATTAATTGAATATAACTTTTTATGATATGAAAATTAATATGTTTAGTAAAGTATAGAGAAATCTCTTATTTCAAATAACTCATTTAATTTTATAGACTTTGTATTCTTTTCTATAAACTGGAGTAAAAAAACTATTTATGAACATATCATTATAATGAGAAAATTGTTTCATTGTTAGGTAGGACATGACAAATGGGATTCCGTAATTACTAAGTAGTTCTCTTAAAAGCATGCGAGATCTTTTAATTTTGCTCTTTGCTTTTATTATACATTGTGTATCATAGTAGATAAATGGTTTTGTAGTAACTTTTAATAAGGTTGAAAGTAATTTTATTTCTCATCATATGGGAAACGTTAGTAATAACATATTATGAGTATGGGTTATGGGAAACATGGACTTTCAGGACATGGACTGCTTTTTATTATTTTCTTAAAATATAAACAAAAATTCAACCATATTTTGGTTGGCAATATCTTAAAAGTTTTTAATGTAAACTGCTTTATTTAAATTATAAATGAACTAATGATTAAATTACTCTTGTTGAAAAAAAATAAAAACTACGTTAAAAGATTGTTAATATTTATTTATTCATTATGTATTTCGTAAAAGGGAAACTAAACAGAAAAACCAGAATATAATTAAATATTATTAAGTTGCAGTAAAATGTGTTACTTTACAATATGTGCCAATAGTGATTTGATTTGCCAATTAAGCATTTCATTTTAAATTTATATTTAAAAAAAATTAAATACTTTATTTTAACCTATTCGAAGACTATTTTAAATTATTTAAAAAAATATTTACTGCATTAAAGTTTTTGTTATCATCTTCAAATTACCTTTAATAGCAGTTTTTTGTACAAATTATATAATTACACTGGTTAGTTTTCAAGTCTAACTAAAGATATTTGTATTAATTTTTAATGAATTTACTACCACGACAGCATTGGCAGGAACTAAGGTTTGATCCCTAAGAACCATCACCATCCACGGTACAACCCTTCTTGTAAGAAAAACATCCATCTTCTGAAGTAGGTAGCTGACCTCAACAACAATTCTGTGGACTCTAGGGTGGTGAGAACCAACTACCATACCGGAAACTTGTCATCCTCACTTCTGAGGTGTATTGACGTGGATGCTTTACTTTACATAGCATTTATAATACGATTTTTCAAAGACTAAGGAAAATTCTTTTTCTTAACAGGCCATAGCAGGTGTGTGTGTGTGTGTGTGTGTGAGAGAGAGAGAGAGAGAGAGAGTGAGAGAGGTTTCAATCATGGAATTATTCAAATTCCAAAATCCGATTCAACTATCAGAAAATGCTGCTTAAAGTAGCAAGAAAGAAGTTCTGGGGTAGGTCATGGATTTTTCTGGACAAAATCAAAGTCTAAAGAAGAGGATAAGAAATTTATGGCATCAACATAAAAATATTTATATGGATCAATGTGATGTTGATATATTTTAAAGCATATACCTTGACAAATTTAAGTGGAATCATTCAACAATGAAATTCAAATTCTTCCACCAAATCGATTCTCCTAATTCTGATTGCGAATCTTTAATTCTTTTAAACAGAATATCACAGCCTTTATTGCAAAATTCTAAATAAAAAGTAAGACAATCAAGGAAGAAGATAAAATAAAACAACCCAACTTTGACTAATTTAAGAAGTTAATCAACAGTAACTTATTTTTGATATAAAATAATGTCGTTATAGATTAAAGGTGATTTTTTTGTTTCATCAATAAAAGCATTGTTGAGAAAATGGTATACTTTGTATCTCAAACACAATTATTTAAATAAAAAAACTAGTTCTTTCATTTTTTAATATAAATTGTTAATAGAAATGCATTTTGTTAACGCATACATTACAGAACTTCTCTGCTATGGTCTGGGATTTCTATTTTTAAAGAAATGACATTCGAATTAGGTTTCAAAAGCATTTATTTATCACTTAACTACCTTAAAATGGTCTTTTTATTTAAAATTTAAAAAAGTAATTTACATCGATGTGTGAACAAAACAAAAGATATATAAAGCAGAACATGTTCAGTTTCATTAAACTAATTTCACACTGGCTTTCCTTATCGCACTAAAAATCAAAATGAACTTCTGAAACAATGAACCGAATCTTTTGAATCATGAATTCTCCCGCTCTGAGAGAATGCGTTCTTTTTTTCTCAGAGCTTTATTATTATGAGCTCGTATAATGCGATTCTAAATTCAGTTCTTTTAAATTTGTTGTTTCACCAGTTCGGATGCAAAATTCAATGAACTGTGCATACTTTGAAAAGAGATCGGATCAACTAAATTATCCTCCTGCGCTGGCAATGCATTTGAGTGTGCCTTTTATTACTTACTCTGTTGATGGAGTCTATTTTTTTCCTGCTTGTATCGCCGAATCGCTGGAAGAACAGCGAGTATAGAATAGAATAGTTGTTACTTTTTTTCCCCTTGCTACTGTCTATTAAGTCGTCCGTAAAGTGCGTGTAACCGTTGGTGTATGTAACTTTGCTGTTTGTAAATTGTTTATTTACTTTTTTTTCTTCCGTTTCTTTTGATCCGTTCTGACAGTTCTTCGCCATTTGTTTGGAAGGCTTGCTTTTGCTTCTTTTAGGGATAAATAAATCGCTACAGAGGGATTTTGCTTAGGGATAATGTTACGTGAAACGATTTTACAGCCCATTTTTACGATCCATAAACCAGTATAAACTGTTTATGGAAAGTGTGCATAAAGTATGCGATATGAATGGGTACTATTATCTGTCGTAAAATGACTGCCGTGAATCATTTCCTTTTTTTGAAATGTTTTTGAAGAGATCATTGACTGTGCATCTAAAATATAAAGTCTAGCATTTGAAATTTGTAGAGAGTTTTGGTGAAAACTATCGATAAAAATTTAAACAATAGATATATTTTGTATAGTTTTTTAAAATTTTTATCATTAACTAATAAACGCCTCTTCCTCCGGGGGGGGCACCACGTAATTGTGGATGAGATCGTGGTTGGATCTCGTCTCATTGGATATTATGCTAATAAGTGCGGTAGGCTCCTCCCATCGATGACAAGCCATACTTCCTACGGGAAGGGTTGAACCGCGGACGGTGATGGCCAATATGACTCGAACACACTTAACACCAGTGTTGATGTTGAGGACATCCGCTCATTCAGCCTTATGGTTTGAATCCGCTTGCCTTCGGGGTGGGTCGGAGAATTTGGTATGACTTATACCTTGAAAAAGAAAACTCACTAATATAAAAAAAAATGCATTATTTTTATTTTGCTTTTTTGTTCATGAAAATGTTACGTCTTGCAATTGAAATTTGTAGACAGTTCTGCAGGTAAAAACTGTCAGAAATTCTATTAAAATTGAAACAATCGATAGGTTTTTAATAGTTTATCGTAGAAAATCCTTAGTATTAACTTATAAAAACTTTTAACTTGTAAAAAACTCAAATATAAAAAAAATGCGTAGTTATTTTTTACTTTTTAATTTATGTAAATATCTAATTAAGAGATACACATTGATTAAATTTTGTTTAATTGTATAGTACGATGATATCATAATCATATATTGAATGTAATCATCTTGAATATGTGGGATTACGTTAAAAATTACATTTCTTGGGGAAAAAATTACAAAATAAGTTTATTATGTAATAAATATATTTGTTAATACTGAATTAAAAAACATGTGTATCTATAATATATATGAATTAAAAATGCTACCAAATTTGGGTATTAAATGTGTTCAGAACGTTTTGCATTTTATTTTTCGAGATATACTTTTTTTATGGCTGAAGGGCGGCATAAAAATCATTTATGTAATTCAACTTCATTTAATGATCTACATTATTAATATCATTAATATGTTATTTCCCTAGGTAGCTATCAACATGAAAATATACTTACTATTAATCAATAATAAAACTATTAAATCAAGGATTATAAAAAAACAGTTTTAACCTACAAGTCACAGAACAATACTCGGACCTTCTATGGCTGGAATCGATACAATATTTCTTTAAACCTACTCTAAATTCGTTTTTATATAGACTTTCATGTATCTTCTCTTATTTCATAATAGTAAAGAAGAAAATTTTTATTAATTTTCGACTCACTTTTTGTTGGACGAAATCTTTGAAATGTTGGGTTTTTGCCAAAAAATTTTTAAAGGAGAGTTAAGGTTTTGCTATCATAATATCTATTGATTCGTATTTGAAATCTATACTAATTACCTCAATTTATCAGGAAATTGCTGAAAAATTTATTTTAATATTAAATATTACTTATTAAAAATGGAAATTTATTATTATCAATAAAAATGTTCATTATTAGATAGTACATGCAGTACAGTGGAGGAAAATGAATCGATGTTATTTACAACTATCAAATTCTTATAGGGTACAAAAAATTATCGGGTTATTTTTCTTGCCTTTACATGATAATGAACGGACAAATATTAAATATTTCTTAAATTTTCAGTTCATGCTAAGTCCTAAAATTAAAAAAAAAGTTCAAAGGCACCAAAAGAATAATTTTTCACAGTGATTTATCTCAACTCCAGTATTTAATTTCTTATAGCAACTAAAAAAACTTGAAATTCATAATTCGATACTCAAAAAACAATTATATTTCGTTCCAATCTTGTAAATGTTGAGTTATCCGGCTGGTGTGGTTTGGTATAGTGTGGAGAAGGGGATACCAGCTTAGGTGCCGTTCTAGTCATCTGATCATAGATCAAAATTAGGAGGTCCATTGCAAAATAACCCTAGTGTTGATTTAAAATGGCACATTAATATAACTAAACTAAACTAATAAATCTTGAAAACAGTACGTACTCTTTATATCTTCGCATTGATTATATTGGAATGTGTAGAAAAAATATTAGCTATGCTTATAATTCCTATTGACCAAAATTCGGGTTTTAAATTTCTTTTAAACTCTTCTTATTTGAGAAATAGAGAAATAAAATCTGTAAATAAATTCAAATCATAATTTTTGAAGCATAACCGAAATACAGATAGGATCATTAATTCATAAAAGCATAATTAATTACAGATAAGATCTAATTTTAACAGATTCAAATGCTCGAGTCTGAGTTAAATTTCACCATACTAGTTGTCAATGCACTAACTAGTTGATTTCTTTGACCTAATCGTAAAAAGTATATCTAAATTTTGTCACAAAAATTTAGTGATGACTAATATGATAATCAAACACAGAATATGTGCAGTATCAAATTATGTTGTCATGAAATGGCATTTATTTTTTTACTAGCAATGACATTTAATGAAATGACATTTATTTTTTTACTAGATCGTACTAGTCATCACAAAAATTTAGTGATGACTAGCACGATCATCAATCGCAGGATATGTGCAGTATCAAATTGTGTTGTAATGAAATGGTATTTATTTTTTATTACAATAATCACTTATTTATTTAAATAAACTGACATATTATTTGCATACCAACCATAAAAGATGCCACCTTTTGAAATCCTATAAAAATGGTTCTAAAGGATCCTCATCTAGGTTAACAGGTGTACCGCTTATTTATTATTCTAAAGACATTTATGGTTCCCCAATTACTTCTGGGATCATTAATGTAATAAGATACACTTTGGAAAAGAAATTAATATTTTATGTGTGAGTTAATGATAACAATTACTAAATAATCTACTATTTGTTACTTTGACTTCGACTTGACGTCAATAAAGTGTTGACATATGAATGTTCGAATATGTTTGAGTTCCTATTAAATTTGTAATTCAAACTGCAAAACTATGACGTCAATAAAGTGTTGACATATGAATGTTCGAATATGTTTGAATTCCTATTAAATTTGTAATTCAAACTGCAAAACTATCAATACTTTTTACTCCTGACGATTAAACTTGTCATAAGTAAAATGGTGTACTTTTTACATGCTCGTAAAAAAACAGTTAACTATCAAAAAATGATGTCGCTAACAAAGATAATTTACTATACATTTATGGTTCCCTAATTACTTCTGGAATGATTAATGTAATAATACGATACATTTTGGAAAAGAAATTAATATTTTAAGTGTGAGTTAATGATCACAATTACTAAATAATCTATTATTTGTTACCTTGACTTCGACTTGACCTCAAAATAGTGTTAACATATAAATGTTTGAATCTGTTTCAGTTCCTATTAAGATTGTTATTCAAACTGTAAAATTATCACTACTTTTTACTCCTGACAAATAAACTTCTCATAAGAAAAATGTTGTACTTTTTACATGCTCATCAAAAACAGTTAACTTTCAAAAAATGATGTCGCTAACAAAGATCATTTACTATACATTTTTGGTTCCCTAATTACTTCTGGGATGATTAATGTAAACATACGATACATTTTAGAAAATAAATTAATATTTTAAGTGTGAGTTAATGATAACAATTATTAATAATCTATTATTTGTTTCTTTGACTTCGATTGGACCTCAAAATAGTTTTAACATATAAATTTTCGAATATGTTTGAGTTCTTATTAAACTTGTGATTCAAACTGCAAAACTATCACTGCTTATTTACTCCTGACGAATAAACTTGCCATAAGCAAAATGTTGTACTTTTTAAAACCTCAAAAATGCTCAAAACAGTTAACTCCTCAAAATCAGTTAACTTTCAAAAAATGATGTCTCTAACAAAGTTTGCAATAAAAACGATGCATTACATTAAATGAATCGGGAAGAATAGGATATGTTCCATGGAAATGACAGCATCACGGCAACTCAAACTACTCCTCTGTATTCTTCTGAAATAACGATACAGCCACTATCATTCTTCTGCCGCAACAGCCAGCATAAACAATTCCTTGAATGCTATCCGCCGTTCGTCATCGTCCATGAAAACAGCTTCTGATTCGTTCGGCTCGGAATTGCTGTGACTGGTTACTTAGTATTCAAAGTTTGCCGTCTCTAAACCCTATATACCTTTCAGGAGGCAACGTTTTTGGAATGTATTCTGGGCCAACTTTTGCCGATACTCCTTTTGTGCGGGAGCGTGCGAGTTGTCTTTCGATTTGCCAGAGAATTTATTTTGCCGCTAAACGATATCTGAGCATGTTCCCGATACTACGTGCGGAATGGGAAAGTTTGGGACGGTGGCGTCAGAGATTCCTCCCCTCCAAATTCGAATGTCTTTCTCCTGGAAATTGACAAATGCTAACGTGTTTCCGAGAAGAAAGTTTCTAACTTCGAGGGATTGTCTGGTGCGTAATGAATTGCTTGTGGTGGTGCTTGCTAATGGTGGGAAGGGCGGGAGGTTCTTTGTAAATGCTTGTAGAAGTTTAGTAAATGGAAACAGTTAGAATGTGGTGTTTCTGTTCATTATTTTTGCGACGTCTTTCGTAAAGGGATATTCAAACGATAAATCGATACTTCTTTGAAACCGTACTACTTCTATTTGTCCTTGAATTAATCTATTAATTAAACGTATAGTCTTTAAAATGGGGTGTATTCCTTTTGCTGCGTCTTTGAAAAGCGGATATTCATATGCTTAATTGATGTATCCTTGAAGTTACTATACTATTTTATTATTACATACTATTCTATTCTATCCTTTGATTTATTTTTAAATTAATTGTAGAATATTCTAAACGGGGTTTTATGTTTATATTTTTTGCGACAACCGTCGAAAACAGATATTTAAATGATTAATCGATAATTCCTTGAAGCCATATTAGTATTATTTATCCTTTAATTTATCTGTTAATTTAAACGTAGAATATTCCGTGTGTGTGTGTGTGTGTGTGTGTGTGTGTGTGTGTGTGTGTGTGTGTGTGTGTGTGTGTGGTTTATTACTTTTTCAACCTCTTTCAAAAGTGTATATTCACATGATTGATACTTTTCTAAACGATTATATTTTTATTTAGCCTTTAATTCTTTTATTAATTTAAACGTAGAATCTTTTAAACGTGGTTTTTCAGTTTATTATTTTTGCAACGTCTTTCAACAATGGATATTCGTATGATTTATAGGTATATCCTTAAAGCTATACTTTAATATTAATCCTTTAATTCATTTGTTAATTAATCGAAGAATATTCTAAATGGGATTTTACAGATTATAGTTTTTACGGCGACTTTCGAAATTGGATATTGATATGATTAATCAATAATTGTTTGAAATCATATTACTACTATTTATCCTTTAATTCATCTGTAAATGTAGAATCTCCTAAATGTGTGTGTTTTTTCTTTATTACTTTTCCAAAATCTTTGAATCATTGATATTCAAATGATTCAACAATATTTCCTTGAAGCCATATTACTACTAGTTGTCCCTTAATTCATTTGTTAATATAAACGTAGAAGCCTCTAAATGTTTTTTTTTATTCTTCTTCTTTTGAATCTTTTTTTTAAAATATTCTAAATGTAGCTTATTATTTTTTAAATGTCTTTCGAAAGTGAATACTCGAATTACTAATCAATACTTTCTTGAAGACATAGTATTACTACTCAGAAGAATAAGTCACGAAAAAAAAACATAAATAATAAAACATTAGTGTCATCGTTTCGTACTTATACAAATAAATACAATTTAACAGATATTTCATAGAAAATATTAATTTATCAAAATATTTCTGTTAAAATTTTTAACTATTGTGGTTATTTTTTATAGGAAAACGTGTAAAGTTTAAGTAACTGTGATTAATAACAAAGTAAAATTATTAATTACCTTTAATCCAATGCATGATGAAAACCAATGAAGATTTGATGACATGAATATCAATGAAGATGGAATAAAATATTTCCATCTAGCTTCAAATAAAAATACAATACGCAATACGTTCAAATACATTGTCTGATGTTAATGCAGTTTTTCCAAATATTCATTCTTTAATTTATTAAAAAAGTAAATATTTTCCCCCTAATTCTTCGCACAATTTTTTCACCGTCAAATAAGTAACGAATTCTGTTTGTTTTTTCCTCAGGCTAATGAGGTTCGGCTTAACACGATTTGGGCCGGTTATTTCAAACGATTTTATTTTTTTTCTTAATGTGAATTTTCGTAATGCATTTAAAATTAAACATTGTTGATTAATTTATGTTGTGGATTCATTTCGAAGTACTTTTGAATAAAAATAAAACATAATAATGAAAATTAAAAATTTATAATCTGTATTGCGTTACCCCCAACTGGCGTAGAAAATTCACGCATTTGCAATGATGTTCATTTGGCGTTAAAAATTCAACGCCAATTGAATGTGTTCTTAGACTGTTCTGATTTATTTTCAGTGGATACCAACTTGATTTTGTTTTGGCAAGATATAATTTTTGATCAATTATTTATACTAATTGTAATTATTTAATAAAAAGTAACTTAAGTAAAAACTTTTCTTTATTGACCTAAGTAGAAATTGATTTTAAAAAATCGTATTACTTGTTATTTTAATACCTGAATTCACTTAAATATCTTTACAATGTGATTAATTATCTGGTTCATTCAATTCATTAATTTAATTAATAAATTTAATATCATTTTTAATCTCCTTATTAATAAGATGAATTCTGAAAAAAGGAAAGAATCTAAAGTAAATTGAATTTCCAAGATACTTTTTATATAAATTCAACTTATTTGAAGTGCAAAATGTCAAGAGTCTAATTCCGTCTTTAGATATCTAATAAAAATATTTGCCTTTCATATGATAAGCGAAAGTGAAAAATATCAACAATGTTTAAAAATTTACTTTACATCCGTATCACCTTCTTTAGAAATGGTGAAGATGAAGCTGAGTTTCGTGGAAGATGCTCCGTCTTATTAAAAAAAATACATACAAAATCTTCTATAAATAAAACACTACAATTCGGAAAATTTTCATTTGAAGTGCTCGCTGCATTTGAAATAAGACAAGAACAAAAATTATTCAAAATATTGTATTTTATTAAATTGCTTTGTATGTTGGAAGATCAAAGGACGCGTGTATATTAAATTCATCGAAATTTTTGAAGATGTAAATATTTGGAGATGGGGATTCGAGTATCATCTTTCTCATTCGACTTCAATATTCAAGATTACAAAATTATTTTTAAGAAAATGGCATCGTGTATCAAAATCGAAGCATTTGGAGCGTTAAGCTGAACCAAATTACGACATTAAAAGTAATTAGAATCTAAAGGTTAATGGGCTTTTATTTTATAGAATTTGCTTGTTTGGAATTATGATTATGGAAGAAGGTGAATTAATTCCATACAAAAAAAATTTCATCACAAAAAAGAATCTTTTTTTTTCTTATTTAATAAAAATCTATTTATAAGAATTATAAGGAAGGGTAACTTAAACACGTACAGTAGTTTCATTGTGCTTTGAAAAGTTGCGATTTCATTGCAATCATTTTTTAAATATTAGTTTTATAAATAAAGTTCTAATTGTTTCTTTATTTATTAATGATAAAATATGTATATCAAGGAACTGGTTATCTTTGTATCATTACTTTGGAAAAATAATTATTATTCACCTGGAATTATCTTATTAATAATAAGAAATAAATAAAAACTGAAATCATATATATTAGAATATGGATGCTTAAAATCTCTATTTTCGATTGTCTTTATAAGTTAATAGATTTCATTCTTTAAGTTTTTAACTAAATTTGTATTCTGTATTTACTAATGATGATTAAGAAAAACTTAAAATTACAGTTTAACTTTTTAAATTGTATTTTCTTTGCTATATTTAATTGTCCACAAAGAAGTTCTGAGGTCATTGGGAACATTCATTGTTTCTCGTTGAGTAAAATGAAAACTAAAGAATTTATTTCTAACAATAAAAATTTTTAGATACGCGAAGGATGAAATAGTTTTCTTTTGAAAAAGTCTTTCGAGAAGAAAATTAAAGAAAATGTTTCTTTTTATTTTAAGTCGCTAAAAGGGATAAAGGGCTTGTCTTAATTTTTAATTATTTTTATAATTATAATCAATAGTAAGTAATTTGAATAGTAATAATTTGAATAGTAATTTTACTTATTTTGAGTATTTTATAGCTTATAAGGTAAAACAGTATGCCATATGAATGAGATAATTAAAAATCGATAGCTGAAATTCTTTCAGCTTCGTAACTGAAAGAGTTCAAATTCGGGCCAGAAGAACGCATATCTGGTACGCGTTAAATCAATTGGGTCACATTGGCTTATCCCAGGTTAGTGCGGAAGCTTGGATGATGATGGGGAGGGGGGGAGACTGATGGTTCAGGTGTCATCCTCGTCATCTGATCTCGGTTCAAAATTACGAGCTGCGTACCCAAATAGTCCTAGTGTAGCTTTAAAACCAGACGTTAATACTACTAAACCGAACTTCAGATGTATGTAAATTCTACATGGAAAGCAAATCCTAATTATTTAATGGTCCTATCACTTCACTGTACCATTCTGCTTATTGAAGGATAATATTCTTTATCTACAGAAACTGTACTTTTGTAAGAAAAAAAATGTTACTTACGACCTGAGAGTTGTCCTATTAAATTGTATTGTTTCAAAAAGAATCGCAATCATAATGATGTTATAGCACATCCTCTGAACCAGTAGCATTCTTCAGAACCAATTCGTATACTAAAGAACCAGTTATTATTCTATAGAAGCTATTTACGACAGAACTAATTTTTATTCCTTACAGAGCCAGTTCTTATACTATAGAAACTGTATACTACTGAACCAGTTCTTATCATCCAGAAACTGTATACTACAGAACCAGTTCTTATCATCCAGAAACTGTATACTACAGAACCAATTCTTATCATCCAGAAACTGTATACTACGGAACCAGTTCTTATAATACAGAAACTGTATACTACTAAACTAGTTCTTATAACCCAGAAACTGTTTACTACAGAACCAGTTTTTATACTACAGAACCAGTTCTTATACTGCAGAACCAACTTTTATACTACAGAACCAGTTCTTATAATCCAGAAACTCTATACTACTTAACTAGTTCTTATAATCCAAAAACTGTATACTACAGAACCAGTTTTTATACTACAGAAACCGTAACATTGTACGAAAAAAAATTGGTTAGCATCTAATATTACCCTATGAAATTTGTATTGTTTCAAAAATAATTGACATAGTCATAATGGTGTTATAGCCCATCATCTGAACCCATACTATACTATAAAATCAGGTCTTATAATACAGAAACTGTACCACTGGACAAAAAAAGGATGATCACTTCTTAAGTATTATCCTAGGAAACTTTATTGCTTAACAAAGAATCGTATATTCATTTTTATTTGATTCATGAAACAATATTTTCTATGTTCTTTTTGAAATTCCTATTGCCAATGAAATTCATCTATATTCTTGTACCTGTGGTATTCAATGTGTGGAAATATTTAATATACATTTAAATTTTATTTTTCATGTAATTTTTATGATTGCGAAAGAAGCGGAAAAGATTTAAAGTGATATTATTTCAGTAAAGATATTTTCATCAAAATAAATAATTTGTACAACTTCATAACCTGTGGGCTTTGGTCAATATCTACAGCAACAAGTGAAATACACAAATGAAATTGTTAAAAGTTCCATTCTTTTATTATGGCAGTAGTGGTCTGATGTAAGCTCTAGCCTTCAGGAGGGGAGGTTCCAGTGCAAGATTCTATTCCACCTAACAGCCATATAAGCGGGGTCTAAGGCACACTAAATCAGTCGGAGCCAAGTGTCCACCCACTGGTGTGATGGGGAAGTTTGGAGAGAGGGGGCCATCTAAGGTGTCGTTATCTAACTGCGGTTCAAAATTATAGAGCTAATTCCAAGTTAGTCCTATATTCTCTAATAAAGCGAGACTCAGCAAATGTGACTGGATGTATGAATTTTTTGTAAGGATAAGAAATTCTGTGAATATGCCTGTTCTTATATTTATAGCCTTTCATAAAAATAAAGGCAATCAAAATAACAGCATCTAAGCCTTTTCGAAAAGACTCCATTTGTGATATTATGCCCTAATATTAATTAAGTCTTATAAAAATCCACTTTGAGTAAATTGCAAATTAGGTTTTACTTAATTAATCCTCTAGTTGTTAAAGCCACAAATAACTTGAAAATCAAACTTTAAGGGATGGAGCATACCGAAAATGGTAATTAAACCTCACCATACAAAACTAAAATCAACTTCCTTTCATCTCCCAATAAAGACCCCTTAAACCAACTCCACCATACGATCACTCGGAAATCCTAGATAAATACAGATAAAAGTCACACCAGCTCCACATCCATCCATAATACATTCCCCATCTCCCTTGTCTCTTCCAAAAATACGACTTCATCCCACTGTGCCATTGACTCCGGCGCATAATTTTCCATCAAGTGCCGAGGAGTGATCAAATTGAGGACTGATCTGTCCCAAATTGGATCGCTTAGGCCGTGTCATCAGGATTCCCGATGAGTGCCCGTCGTAAAATTTCCGACGACAACGTTAAAGTGTCATCGTAGGCCGTAAAAAGGTATTAACTGCCTCGGGGACTGTAAAAGTCATCTGGAGCCTGAAGACTGATCGGGACAAGTTGGAACCCTCTTCCTACCCCGTGGAATGGACTCGCCTCTCTCGGTGTCGTTGAATAAATATTTGACTTTGCAGGGGGGTGGAAAAGCTGGTGGTGAGGGGGGATTTGAAAAGACTGAATGGTACAACCTGATGCAGCCATTTATTCTGCGGAATGATAGTAGTTTGGAGTCAGTAATGAAGTCATTTTGTAGAGGTGTATGTGTGAACAGAGTTCTTGTTTAGAACGTGGCTGAAGGGTTCATTGGAAGATTACCAGGGGGTACGGATGGGGGGAATGGTGATGCACAATGCGTGTTGGACAAGGTAGAAAAGTCGATTTGGGATGGGGAAATGATCGTTAAAAGAAAAATGTGACTCTCTTGATGCTAAAAATTAATGGATGCGGTGGTTTGAATTTTGGGCTGGAATTCTCATTTTTAAAATCCTCGATTAAGCTTATAATTTGAATTTTTGAGATTAAGTTTTAGAAACTAAAGCAATTTTTGGTGTTTGATTTTTTTTTTCAATTTTAATAAATTTATTTCTATCTTGTGATGTTTTAAATAGAATAAGCTGTTTAGCAGAAGCTTTAAAATGTTTAAAGCAAAATAGTTTATCGATAGCATAAGCATGGGTTATAGTTTCTGATGTATTCATTTATTCTATCATTTTAAAATTTAATTCATTTAAAATTAATTCTAAAATTTAAATAGGGACAAAGCACAAAATACATTCATTGATAACAATTAATAATTCAACAAAACTCCTTAAGTTCTTTTTAAAAAAGTTGACAAAAGGCTGAAGGTAGTTAGACCTTCCAGTTAATTATTAAATCAATTATCAAGTTATCGATAAACCACCTGTAAAATATAAATCTATAAAACTGTTTGAAAGTTTTCCTAATAGTTTATATATTTAAAAGTACTATCTCTATATCAACTGACTATTTCAATTGACTATCTTTAAACTGTCTATCTCATCTGTTTCTTTGGATTTAGTGACTTAAACCTGACGATGACGATCCAGTCATTTTAAATTACAAATAATATTATTAGCTCACATTTTTTTAAAAATTCAATATAAAAATATCTAGCTGTCATGAATAATTTAATATGTTAAGTGATAAAAACTGTCTACAGGGTGGATAAAAACAAATGCACTCACTCCAAAGGTGAAAAGGCGGAATTCTTAAAAGCTTACTAATAAAACATTTACAAAAGCCCATATTTAGAGATAAAATTTCTGTCAATACTTTATGTTTATTGACCATTAAAAAAGTTAAACTAGAAAAGGTGCAAAATGTAACAAAATCAATTTTTTTTCTTGAAACTGAATAGAGTTAAAAAAAGAGTGTTATATTCACATTTGAAAAACCACTAAACGTATCTATATGACGAAAACAAACTAACTGTGCATAAGTCATGGATATGATAAAGTCGCAGAAATGCAGTATAGATCGCATTTAAAAAACCACTAAACGTATCTATATGACGAAAACAAACTAACTGCGCATAAGTCATGGATATGATAAAATCGCAGAAATGCAGTATAGATATTCACATTTAAAAAACCAGTAAACGCATCTATATGATGAAAACAAACTTACTTTGCATCAGTCATGGATATGATAAAATCGCAGAAATGCAGTATAGATATTCACATTTAAAGATAGTCACAGAATTTTCTGTATAGATATTCACAGAAATTCAGTATAGTATCTATATGACGAAAACAAACAGACTGTGCATAAGTCATGGATATATAAAATCGAAGAAATGCAGTATAGATATTCACATTTAAAAAACCACTAAACATATCTATATGACGAAAACAAACGAATTTTGCAAAAGTCATGGATATGATGAAATCTCAGAAATGCAGTATAGATATTCACATTTAAAAAAAATCACTAAACGTATCTATATGACGAAAACAAACTAACTGTGCATGAGTCATGGATATGATAAAATCTCAGAAATGCAGTATGGATTTAGAGAACTTTATGAGCAGTTATGAATGATTAAATTATAATTACGCCGGGACGGTCCTACCGTCTGTTATTACTCTCCAAAGCAATTACACCCATCATCAGACCGTCAAAGGGCTCCCACAATACCCCATTTATATTAACGGTTCTGTCACAAACTATTGGCTAGTTGTGAATGGTCCAGCTTCGCAGGCGCGTCGTCGTTTAACAAATAGCTTTAATCTTATCGATAGATGCCGACCTTGTCATACCGGAACGGCGTATGAAGATCGATTAAGACGTATGGGATGGGACTATTTCCTTCCGAGGCGATTCCCATTTCGCAGCGCTGTCGGCACGATTTAATGTTCAAACGTCGGTGGAAAGGCTGGCACAAAAACTGACGTTTGAAAAGAACTGTTGTCGATATGCACTCGTACCAGAGCGAATAATTGAAACTTTTAGTGAATATTATACAGCAATGCATGAAACGATATAGAAGCAGTTGTATAGATAAATAAGAATATTTTATTTTAAAATTCAACTGAATTATTTGATGAAATTAAAAATTTTGTAAAATAGATGCCTAAGACATATTCTGGGCAGATTCAATTCCTATTTTATCTATATCTTCATGTTTATGCATATACGAAAAATTAATAATGAATGCATCATATATATAAATGTATGTATATGGGCATACCTTTATACACTATAATTATGAGTATAATTATGATATGTAGAATGCAATACTAAGCTGCAATAAAATTATTTAAAGAACCATTTTATATTCTGAAATGAATAATGCTGAAAAGTTGTTAGCATAAAAATGTGCATCATTGTATAACTGTAATTTGTACATTATAGTTATCTTACCGAGCTTATTTTACGTCAGAATTCCTTTAAAATGAACATAATTTACAATAAATAATTTTAATAGAAGTTTTGATTAATATGTTAAATTGCATGATTGTAATTTTAAAAAAGTTTTTCTTTTATTCTTAACCACATTTTTATTTATGTCTTTAATTTTTAACTTTATTATAAATATTATGTACCCTTAAAGATTTTTTTTCTATATCTATTTTCATCTGTCGTCGTTTATATGAATGTCAGATTTAAAATAAATTAATTCGCTGATCTGGGTGATAAGAATAATTAACAAAATAAAAAAATGTTTCATTCAGTTTCTTTTACTTTGCCATTTTTATTTCATACGAAAACTTACACCACATAGAGATGTCATGAACAGTTACCCCCCCCCCCCCGAAACAACAACACCCAGAGATGTTATGGTACAAATATGGTGGGTGATAATGAAAATAAAGTTGTAATAATGAATTCTTTACACAAACTCCAGTCTCAACAACTGAATTTTTTTTTTTTTGATAATTTTATTCGCCGGTAAATGTTGATGCATTGGGGGCTTAGCTAAATAATAGATATGTTCAGCATTTAACATACAAGTACAATTTTTCAAATAAAATATTTTTTAATATTTAAAATGCTATTCAATAATATGTATGTCATAAAAGTTTGTTTTTATTGAATAACTGATATAGATATCATAACCGAGCATTTGGTCCCCAAAGGCGGCTGGTTTATCATTAATATCTGAAAGAAATAAAATAATTTATTGCCATTGAGAACTCATAAATATATATGAAATTTCAAAAATTTTGAACAACAGAAAATGAGCGAAAATTTAATTATTTTATTCTATCTTTGCAAATAGGAGAAAGAAAATTTTGAATTAGCAAATATAATCTTCATAAATTCTACAACATAATAATATTTTTAATGGAAATCGCATGCACTTTTTTTACTCTTTGCACTGTATTTTCCTTGAAATAGAAACCCTCCTCTCTAACTTTCTTCACGGTTTATAAATAATAATGTCATTTATAGTCTGAGTTAAAAAAGCTTGTAGCAACGCGCGTCTAAAAAATTCTTAAATTACATGCTTATCTCCTTAGTTTAATTGTTTCTATGCCTTCTGTGTTTCTTAATGCTGATTCCTTTCCTTTTTCACAGTTTCTGTAACTGCGTGTTTTCTTTCATCTTATCTTTATAGCATTCTGTAATCTTTACGGGCAATAAATGGGATCTTCATTCGCTTTGCTTCTATTTTTGTTAACGACAACAATGTTTTATTTCATTTTAAAAAGGTTTTAGTAATAAAAGGCAGCATACTTTTGTTTATTAAACAAAATTTATTCAACTACTGGATTAAAATTTGGTTTTAATATAAAGGCCTGTCCTTTAGCCCATTTGGCCCATGATGAAGCAATGGAATCGCAGATCAATCGGAAAGCAATGGAATCGAATCTATAAAATTGACAGAAATATTTGCGATTATGAACATAATATGACTTGAAAAAGTGTTCATTTAAAATTGAAGATCTTTTACATTATTATATATTATCCAGTATTATAATTTAGTTTTACCAAATTAATCAAAGGCGAAGTGAACTCTGATCAACGGAGAAAGTAAATAATAAAAGATTAAAATGAAATTTGAAGCATATTTCAATGCATCAGGTCAGAACATCATTTCTTGAACGGCCAATCACCACGTGCTCGTGCAAGTTAAATTATATTTCTATTCATTTTAATCGTTTCATTGAATGAGTCACTTTAGTATTGCAAACGATCCGAAAAACTTTGTATCGCATTAATTATTTGAAAAAATTATCACATTTCTTGTTTATTTCATTTCATATAATCACGTGCTCAAAATTGCATTTTTTAAGGTTTTTATTTGCTGTAGTAATAGTTTTGTTTATTTTAATCAGAGCGTTTGTAAATGCAATGGCAACGCGTTGTTAAAAGCGGATTTTTTTTTAGATGCTCGTGCAGATAGTATTTTTTTTCGCCTATGGAAATTTGTTGATTTCAGACATCTCATCCTCAAAACAACATCATGATCTATCATGATAAAAAAAAGCATGGAAATCGCTCTAAAAGAAGAATGCCAGAGAATAGATCTTTCAAAGTTACAATAAATTCTTTTCCAAGTCACGAACAGTTTATAATTTTAATTACAAATATCTCTACCAGTTTTACAGATAACTACATGAAATAGGCTTCTGTGATTTTATTATGGTAAAGAGTACATTTTTTTCTTCGAATATTTAGGCTCATTTATTCTTTGATCATTTATAATTTATTCTTTGAATTATTTTTAACAGCTTCTTTATTTCACCGCTAAGAGCGCTGTAATCTGTCTCAATAATCCCTTTATTACTGGTATATGTTATTTCTCTGTCTATATCACATTCACGACATTTTAAATGTCAAGAGCTGTGAAGGACATTATCGATCATTCTGTATATAGTAAAATAATGGTAAAAGCGTGCAAAGGAATGTTTAAATTATGAAGTAAATATTAAGAAATTTCTATATATGTGAAAATAAACCATGAGCTTTATTAACAATACGTCAGACAAACAGCGGAAAAAAAAGTAAAGTTTGAGTCTGAAAAATTTAACCAGGAAATGGAAAATAGAGGAGAGTAATTACAAAAAATCCTATTATTCGAGCAAGTAGTCTCGAAATGTATTTTTGGCATGGCCGATACCCAAGTGTATTGAGATAAACGTCGTCTTTTCGATTTCTTAATGAAAACCATTGTTCACTGGAAGATTTAATTTCTTGTGGCTTACTTACAGTTAATTTCTTGTAGCTTTATTGGCTGCTGGGTTTGTCGGTTTTGATTATTAGGAAATTAAACCAATCTCAGCATGTGCATGGTATTATAGTTTTTTGCCACTTACTTCCCGTTAATTTCTTATAGCTTTATTCTGTTATGGGTTTGCGAGACTTAATTATCAGAAAATCAAATTAATCTCTCTATGTGCATGGTATTGATTTCTTATAATTTATTTAAAGACAATTTTGCTTTGTACTTCTTTTTAGTAAAAAAAAAATCGTTTTTCAATTTTTTTTAAAAAAAATGTACAACATAATTGGTATATTTTGTTTCCATAAATGCGTTTTTAATTTTTTTATGTAAATATTTAAAAATGTAGCTATTTTCGAACGTTTTTCGAAAAATGGTAGTAAACAGTTACCAAAGTAGTCACATAAGTAAATTATATAAGAAATTATAAAATGTAAATATGTTTCATTCCTGAAATCCTCGCACTATACCGATTGAGCTACTGCCTGTCGATTTCAACTTTCTTTACAAACTGCTAAACTATATTTAAAGCCTTAATAATTAATAAAATTTAATTAATGAATTAATATTTGAAAAAAACTGTATTAACATCACATGTCTTCCACTACAAATTTAGAAAAAGGCATTTAAATTTGAGTGGAAGAATAAAAAGTTGTATAAAAGTGTATATATATATATATATATATATTCTTACTATTAGTTCCTACTATTGTGAACTAATAGTAGTAATTGAAAAAAAGAGTAAATTTTTTTGATTCAAACAGAATATTGTCATAAAAGATTAGAAATAATTTATGAAAATATTTTGTAACATATATAGGAAAAAAACGCACTTAAAGAAAAAAAATATTATTTTGGTATATGCTGAATCAAATTACGATAAAAGGTAATATTTTATTTCGTTGCTGGAGACAATATTTCTTTTAAAATTTATATTGAACTCTTAAGCTTCTAGGTTTAAAAGAAAAAAAGAGTCATCATGAGGAATTATTCATTGCTGATGAGTAATTTCCATATTTTCGCTTCTCTTCGGAGACAAAAGAATGAAAGAGAGAGAGAGAGAGAAATTTTCTTGCTTCGTATTTTTCAGAATTGAAATTAATGATCAAGAATTTTTTTGTGTTATAGGAAACTCAAAACCATCATCTCTCGTTTGAGAATAACGAGAACTTTGACGAAAGTATCAAATAAATATGGCAAGACTATTAGAAGATTATTTGATAGTTTCTCAGAGGCATGGATAATGGTTATATATGTAACAGAAAAATACTTAACAGCATGTTTATCATAATAAGGTGATTAGTTTTAGAATGTAAGGCTTGCAATTGATAAAAATTATCAGTTATCGTTAGATGTAAGCATAAAGCTCTACATCCAAGAGTTTAAAAACATGTTATCTTGGTGGTTATGATTTCTAATGTTCCATAACATAACATAACATAATCCAATGACTCATGAAAGAATAAAAACAGAGTAATTACGGATTAACCGCAAAAAGAAGGAAAACATACACAATTTTTATAATTATTTTTAAAAAAAATTGTAATGTTTCTGTTTTATATGAGATTCGGTTAACTTTCATAGATGCGTGGCCTTTTAAAATATAATGATTGTTTTATAACTATTTATTTTTGTATTAAATTCGTTACAAATTGTAAACTTTCTTGCGTGTTATCTGCATTTCACAATAAATAGCTTAATTTAATGATTTTTTCTTTAAATTGCCAATAAATTTTAATAAATTTAATAAATACTAGCACACCAAATTACAAATAATGACAAATTTCAAATTCTAAAAAAAGATACAAAATACAAATAAAAGATTTTCAAAAACATATTTGTTTTTGTAAAATCCTTTTTTCTTTTAAGTATGAAGGGTAGAGACAGTGATCACATTCAATTTTAGCCCCACATTTTTATTTACATGTAGATACGGGACACAGCACACACATAAATCAAAAGTACGAAAGAAATACAGAACTATTCCTTAATCGTTCGCTTCGTCAGTCTCAGACTGACTTGTCTTCAACCTAGGACTTAATTTCTCTTCCCTCTAGCTCAAATCTTCTATCTCCGCGTTTGGCGAGAAGGGTTGCTATATGAGGTGAGAAGTGATGCCAAAAATGGCGGGCCTAGCAATTCTAATACTTTAAACATTTATTTTCATTTCATCAATATGAAAAATTAAATTTCTCGTCTGGGAAGTTTTTAAATACTCAATATAGACTAGATGCCTTCTGCGTCCAGAACCTCAACCCCCATATCAAAAATATTAATTTAATGATGTGAGCAATCTATGATTAATGATATCTTATTTAATCAAAAGAGAATTAGATATTCTAAATTATAGTTGTAAAACTAAACAAGGAGCTCATTAAGTATGTTAATAAGTAAAAACAAACGAATGGTGAAATCAGTCCAAATATTGATAATAGAAGTTCATTCAAAGCTTTATATAGGGATAACTCTAGAAAATGATAGATAATTTTTTGTTTATAACCAATTTCTATATATCTGAGAGTTATACCATATGAATTAAAAATCGGTGAAATTGAACTAACTGATGACATAAGGGACTGATGTTTTTATTTCAGAATTTTTTAAAAAATATATATATATATATCATTTTTAGGCACAAATTAAACATACATCACATTTAAAACTCAATAAATTTTGAATATAACATTTTTAAATAAAAGGAAACAATAATCCATGAATTTCAAATTTTACATTATTTTTACTATAAAATTCTATGAGAGTTGAATATTTATTATAAAATTTGAAATGATCTCGTTTCAACACAGATCGAATGCGTTTAATGAGAATTAAATTTGATTTAACACTTTGAATAACAATACACGCACATAACAGCATTATGCATAAAATTCAATACTCAATAATGACAAAGCAGTGGAGCAGTAATTTCCAATGTTTGCACATCATGCATTAATCCATAGACATCGATGCATGAATTGATCAGCACACTAACATTATTAGGATATTTTACATCAATCTTTAATAGAGAAAACTGGTATTCCTCTCTATAGTTATTCCATATAGTATTTTAATGATTTGCATAAACATTGATTGCAAATAAATGCACTGTATCTAAAATTCAATCAATATTATTGTAGCATTTCCAACTGTAATATCATATAATGTCTGTTCGTACTGAGTGGGACTAACTATCAATATATGAAACATTCAATGTATCAAAATTCGGAATTCCGCTTAAAAAATCAAAATATCAAATATCAGTCAATTTACTGTTTAAATTTAGTCAAATGTATAAATAAAAATGGTCAATAAATGACACAACCCACCTATATGATTGATCTGTTAAAACCAACAGATTAGACTGATAAAACTTAAATAGCTATTAATATTAAAATATTTTTAACAGTTTTAGAATTTATTTTTTTTTATTTATTTATTTATTTTTTTTTGCTTACATTTTAAGTAAAAAATTCAATCTGTTGAAAACACTTTGTAGCGAACGAATGTCAACACTAAGATAGCTATGAAAGTAAACAATGTCATGAGACAATAATCTTTAAAATGAAACCCCTTAAAGGGGCATTATATTCCTTTGCATTAGAGAATTTATTTTAAAAGTATTTACATTTTTTTTCCTAAACTCCTTAAGAAGAATTTGTTCTTACCATATCAGCCACCAGAAGCAAACACTTTGTATTTCAACAATGCCATCCACTGGCTACATAAAAGAAATAAATTAATGGGTTTCATCTAAATAAAATTTCAATTTGTGTATTTTGATAGATGATCATAAACGACATGGTAATAAATTAAAGATTTTAAAATTATGGTTAAATTCAAATTTTAACTTAACAACTAAAATTTAAATTCTTAATTGCTATGATTGGATTTGTGTACTATAGAATTTTGTAATATAGTTAAGTTGAATCGCTAGAATTAAAATATTTTTAATTGTACTAGCTAAATTTTGCTTTATAACTTTCTTCAAATATTTTCTCACATTGGTTCAACATTAATAATTTTCAAAACGTTGAAAAAGCCAGTTGTTTCTTAACATTACCATTTAAATAGTAGTTTTTATTAACTAGTAGTTAACATTTAACTTCAGTACTATATTCTTCCTATATAAAAATTACTACTTTAGAATTGTTGACTTTTATACTTTTTTTCAAACTGAATTTTTATCCTAATTTTTTTACATATATATTTAAATAAATTCTGATTAAATTCGTTATTCAAAACATAATACTATTTTTTCATTCAATGCATGTAATCAATTGGATATTTATAACTCAATGCCTACTAAAATTGTTTTTAAATTTGATAACTTGATCCTAAAAATCATTATTAACTTTACATTTTGGGAAAGGTGATGTACAGAAAGAAATTTAAATAAGTCGTCGAAATATTTTGATATCCTTTTGTAATTATTCTGCTGTAATAAATTGATAGACATAAGACCGAGCGTTTCTATTAAATACTAGTGGCTCCGCCTGGTATTAAGAAAAACAATAAATCGAGAGTTCATTTGATTTGTTATAACGAATTATAAACTAACTTTTGAAAAGAAATTAATAGAAAATATAAATTAAGAAATTAAGGAATATGGATTTTATAAATCTTGTATGAAATTAGTTTGATAATTCATTTTGAGCTATTTTTTTTAAATAATGCATAGTTTAATTTTCCGAAAAATAAAATATTATTTACTCACTGTTGCTCAAAAATATTACACAAAAATTGCCAAACGTAGGTTTCTATGAGTAATTAACAATATTATTTAGTCTGACAAGTATGAAGTTTTATTGTTATGTAAAGAAACGAATCAAAATAACATTGGATCTGAAAACTGACGCTTTTCTTCTGATACTTCTGTTATTGAAATATGTCCTTCTGTTTAGGAAAGACTTTGGGGATATTTCTTACTTTAATGAGGTGGTCCATTACAAACAAACAGTGTCACTATTTCAAAAGATGTTGCATCGGATAATGATGCTTTCCAATTTGACAAAAATACGAAATTTCAGATATGCCGCTCTGGATGAGGGGAAAAAATGAATGTAACAGTGTAATATTTATTTTGTTAATGAGTGATTTGAAAACTAGAGTAAAAAAAGCATTTTTGGTGGAAACAGAAACTAATTTTGTGATTTCTTTTTCGGAATTCATTAAAAGCGAAAGAAATGAAACATCACTGTTGAAATGACTTTGACATTTGCATTGTTTGCTTTACGTTGCTAAGAATAAATTACCTTGTTATTCATGGATAAAATAAAATATTAATTACTGTCATTTTATTCAAGCTAAGGCAGAATTTTTTTTAAAAAATTGAAATTTCCAATTATAAGCAAAATTCACTACAAAAATATTGTGAGCTTTTCAACTTTCTAATAAACAAATAAATAATAAAGTTGCTATTGTCAAAAACTCTATTTTTGTATTTTGATGAATCTCAACTTTGAAGTATCACTGTCTCCTAAACAAAGCAATTTTTAAAATTACATCGTAAGTCCGTCCGGGCACACTGTAACTAAAGAATGTAACAAACTTCATTAAAAACTCCATTGAAATTTGGCATGAAGTCCTTATATTAAATTTATAAATTCATACATACATGAAATCATTCATTAGAAAGATTAGATCTAAATTAATGAACTTTCTTTTCAATGCTAGTATTGTAGATGTGTATCTAATTCTGGGCCCTGATTCCTTTATGGATAATAAGATTACTGAAAAAAATAGCTTGGTGTCCAGAAATTAAAAATGAAGACGTATTTTATTGCTGAGCATAGGAATTGGCAACACTGATAAGTAAGAAAAACTCCTCCTTACTCCTTAGGTTACGGGTTCGAAGCTTACCGGCCAAAAGATTCCCCGAGTGTGTGGCGACTGGCGCTCGTTAAATCTGCTCGTGTTCACAAAGTCCTCCATGTCGAGAGTAATACCACTGGGGGTACTGGTTCAGAGGGGATCGTTCTCTGTTCCAGGTCTAAATTACTATCTGAGATGAATGAATGAATTTGCATGAATGAAGTCCGCCCCCTAAAAAGGGTTGTGACGTGTGAGTAGCTAAGTCGTACCCTTGGCCCTAGATGGCGCTACTTGTAAAACAAAAGAAGCACATTTCTTAGGATTAAAATTTTCTGATCGTGTCAGCGGGGGAGTTGTCCCCATGCCATTAGTCATAACAACACATAATACTTAATATCTTTTCGCATTTTTCAATATATGGTAAAAAAAAAATTTATATCTATTGTCGTTATTGTTTAAGCATTTGTTACAGATATTTAAAAAAAGAGAGAAAGAGAGAGTATTTCTTAAAATATGAGCTTTAAAAAAATGAAAAATCAGTAATTAGGGAAAATGGTTTGTAACGGAAAAAAATGGGAAATGGATGAAAAAAATCAGTAAAATGGAAAATGAAAAAAAATCAGTTTATATATAAAGAGAAGCATGTTCCATATCGATTGTGTAATCATTAGAAAGCAGGATTCAAGAAAAATTAAATTTATTGTAGAATTTCTTATTCAAAGAATGATTTTTAAAAAAAATTGATTTTCCTCATCGTAAAACCATAAGTTTTTTTTTCCAAAAAAAAAAAAAACTTAATTTTAAACCAACGTTGCAAAAAAAAAAGAATACGCAAATAAATTCCTAATTTGCTAAATCATTCTTTGAATTTTATCTTGTTTTGTAAAAGATTACGAATGTACAGGTATAAATAAAAATATATCGATTACACTAATGAAGGGACATTTTAAAAAATAGTCTTTAAAATAAAAATACTTATGTCGATATTTGCTAAGTCAATGCTGAAAGTAACAAAAAGTATGTTATAAACGTTTTTGTCTTTTCTTTAAGTTTAACTTTTTAAATCCTTGTTCCAGTTTTCATTTTCTTAAATTCTAAAATCAAAAACAGGAATTATTTAAAAAACATGTTTTAGATTTATTCATGCCTCTAATCATGTACCAAATGTGATACGAATGCAAGTTTCGTTTTATCACTTTGTTTCAGATTTTAATTTCAAAGTATTCAACATCGCCGTTCCGAAGTAAATAAAATTAAGCTTATCATAAAAATCATTTTTTTCCAGAGACAAATAAATGATACAAAATTTCTACCAAAGAAAATACTTTATCTTTTATTTTTACTCTCCATATGACTCTTTTTGTTCTAATTTCGGTCTTTTGCTTTCGATGAACGGAGCACTCTCTTTCCGACTAAAGCTGATTTCAGCGTCTGTGTAAACTTTTTTTAATAATCCACAAAATAATACAAACTAAAATAAATAGAATAACAAGGATTAATTTTCAAGTTGGAAATACTAGTGGAAAAATGTATACTCATTATTGTCTTTATTCTTCAAATTTTTTAAAATGTATTTAAGGTTATTTTCATAAATAGCAATAAAAAATAAATGGCTTTAAGTTTTCGTCGGAACCTTTTTTTAGAATGTTATTGCTTTATTTTACTTGACTAACACAAATCAATATAAGCTAGCATCCTGACACAGAGGTAGCGCATCTTCCTCGTGATCAGGGCCTCCCGGGTTCGAGTCCTGATCAGGGCAAGGTTGTTTTACTGTGTACTATATATGAGGTGTGTGAATGTGCCCTCCTGTAAAAAGGGGTTGTGCAAACGAATGTGGTGAGTAATGTAACTAAGTCGTACTCTTGACTCTAGTTGGCGCTACTTTAAAAACAAGAGACACTCATTTGGTTTAAAAACGCTGACAGTCATTAGCGCGCTTGTCTATGACCATTAGAAACAACAACAAATCGATATAAAAAATTAACAAGAATATGTTTAACATCTATATACAATGCTCTTTTCGGTATCACAGTTCTTTTATCATAATATAGCCGTGTTTTGTGACTAAACGGCGTGCCTTAAATATGGCTGTATTGCCATAAGGTTGGAAGCGTGTTATTGTCTAAAACAGTGCTAAAGAATCTCGCCAAAGTCTACACGATTGTCAATAAAAATACTAATTTCCCGCCAAGTCTAATTTTTCGTAACTGTTATATGCCAATGCCATACAAGACGCTCTTTGGTATAAAAGTTTCATTAGACGTTATGACCGAAAATTTTGAGAAAAAAGCCAACTCCACTGACTTCCGTTTATAATGAGACACGCTTATATAATTTGATAATTGTTGTTGTTACTTATGGCACTTGCCATGGACAAGCCAAGCTGATACATTAGCAGATTTTAAGCCGGAGAGACACATTTCTTGTTTTTCAAGTAGCGCCATCTAGGGTCAAGAGTACGACTTAGCTGCACGCACATCGCAACCCTTTTTAGGGGGCGGATTACATTTATGCAAATTCATTCATACATCTTAGATCGTAAATTAGACCTGGAACAGAGAACGATCACCTCTGACCCAGTACCCTCAATGTTATTACTCCGGACATGGAGTATTTTACGACCACGAACAGATTTAATGAGCGCCCGCCGTCATATACTCGGGGAATCTTTTGGCCGGTGAGTTTCGAACTCGTAATCTAAGGAAAAGGAATCCAACGCTCTATCAAAAAGCCTATCCCGTCCCTCTTTAATAAATGCATTTACCATAAGCATAATGAAACATTAAAAAAAATTGAAACTGCGGTCTAAAAATTTAATCACCGGTATTATTTTTACTTTTTATCGTGCATTGTATATTATATGCAAGCTACTAAATATTCCGTTGATTTCAATTCTCTAAATAAACTATTTTTTTCCTGTGCAATCAATCTTCTCAAAGAAAAAAAATCGAGATGCAGAATACGACGTCGACTTTTTTTCCTGAATGATTAATCAGTACTGACCGTAACTTCGCAGTTAGAAACAATTTCAGCATCTTTAATCATATTCTTAAGGTCATAAATAACGAGAACACTCGATATAGTTGGTCGAATAAATAATTATCGAAAAACAGAATAGTTTTTCACTCGACATCGTCTTTGAATTCTGATATCTATTTTTCTTCCGTTAGAACTAAGAAGAAAAAAAAGTATGATCTCAATCCTTTTCTTAATTTATGCAGATTACCGCATTTTCAATCGACTCTTAACAAAAGGATAAAAATAATCAGGCATTCTAAGAATCTGTAACTCAGCCTGAATTTTACTTCCTGTTTAAGTAACTCGCTCTATAAAAAAAATCCCAAAATAAATCACGAGTCTTCGAATTGCTGAGGAAGAGTAAAAAAAAAATAGTGAATACCACGATCTGTCCTGATATTTTATTCGACGAAAATCCCATGCCAAAAAAATAATATAAATAAATAAATAAACAGAAAAAAAATTCAAGAATTCTCAGTGATCGTAAATCATAGCTTGAAAAAACTTTCCGAAATGCACACAGACGCGCTCACTTCCACATTGAATCCAAGAAGCAAGTTTGAAAACTTAATCTCCAAGATTTAAATTTGTTTTTCTTTTCTTTCCCCTACTATCATCATAGAAAGTTTTTCCCTTACTCATACATAACAATGAAAGAACATAAAGTGACGAAAAATATAAATAAATAAACGAGCCAAAGATCTTTTTTTTCATGTCCCTAGTTCCTCTAAAAACGAGCTCTGAAAAATTTGATTAGGTATTAAATTTTTTACAGCCTTCTTTCCAACAACGAACGCACTCAACTCTTTAAAAAGAAAAGGGAAACTTGTTTATTGAAGTGTATTTAGTGATAAAGCAAAAGAGGTTTCATACGTTATATAGGTTTTTTGAATTATTCATCGAATATTTATTAAATTTTACACGGGAATAAGTTTCTTGAAAGGTTAGAAAAACATTGCCTGGAAGGGTAAAAAATGTAGATGTTATTTTTGTTAGTTTTCTTAAAGAAACATTAACGGGAAAAGTGGGAGGTTGGAGAAAAAATGATGATAATAAATTCTCTTTGCATTTTTAGGAACAATATTTTTCACCTCGATGCATGGAAAAACTAGACTGTTTATTATTTAAGCATTGAATCGTATCCTAGAGGAACATTTACATAGTTGGGATGTTTTGTGACTAAAATCATTGAAGTGTAAAATATGTTTTTGGCGAACCAAAAGATGAGCCATTACTTGAAGAAAATATTCCGGCGATTTTTCTTAAATGGTTTTCTTCTATTTTTGTCGCCAAAGGATTCGGAGAATTTCCTCTCTCGCCACTACTTGATGTTTTTTTTTTATGTTTGATTTATTATTTTTTTAATATTTTCCAGTTAAAGAAAGCTCAAAGAAACTAAGTAACGAAATAATTTACTCCTTTGGGTACACAATTTAGAGCTTAAATAAACAATTTTCATGCTTAAAGAAACTGCTAGTTTTCCTTTCCTTTTAAGCACATAAAAAGTGTATTTAAAACAAGTGTCTATAATTATTCTGGGAGGGCCCTGCTTAGTTCAGTTTCATGGTGGATACTTTATCGTCATATAAAAAAATAAAAACTTGTAAAAAAGTGTCTCGCCAATTAAAAATAATGCACTAAGCAAAAATTTAGAATTTATACTAATATTTGAGTTTATACATATATATTTGTGTTTATCGATATTCAAATATTTGTTTTTGCTTTTAATTATTTATAGTTAATTTAATCAAAATATTACATATTCCCATACAAAAAATTCTGAATATATAATAAAATTACTAGCCCCGGGCCCTCCAGGATTATATCAAGTGGTTTCAAATGAATATAATTTCAAATGTTGAAGAGCTAAAACTATTTATAAATATTTATACCTATTTCATTTGATATTAATTTAATTTCCATATTAAAATGTATTTTTAAAAATTATTTATAAACAGAAAAATAACTATGCGGCAAAAATTAACATAATTTAAAATATAAATTTTTAAATTCAAGTTGACATGAAATCATTCTTATGTTATAATGTTTTAGTATATTTTGGGGAGAAAAGTCAAATTTTAACTTAAATTTTGCTTACATAAAATTTAAAAAAATCATTAACAGTATTACATTTTTATTATCTATTATGTACATGCGCCTATTTCGGGTATGCCTGTACAAGCGTATAGATAAACATGATTATAAATTTTAATCTTTTTACTCTTTGTAGTGATAACTGAAATACGACGTGGTGATGATGCTTCACCAATAAACTATCATTCTTAACCTAAAAGTGCACAAAGGATAACTATCAATAACGTCACTGGAATGCAATAAATCTTTTAGATATTCACCAATCATATCAGTGATTTGATTTGCTTTCTCAATTTGTTTTAAGGATATTCATAAAATACTCATGTACCTATAATTTTACAAATTCGTTTTTAAAATACATTTCATGACTTCATTATAGATATATTGGAAATACAAATTTTATAACCTCTATATTTAATTTTCAATAATGATTACCATGGAAACAGCAATTTCTTGGACGTTCCATTAATAAAAAAAAGAAAAAAGAAAATATATAAATTTAGCTTTGTAATTCCCAAAAGCGTGAAACAATGTCTGATTATAACTGTTATAGGTATTGTTAAAAAAATTTCTCATACAAGAACGATGCGAAGATGCAGACTTTATGGTCTAGAAAAACGTGCATTGAATATATATAACACAAGCTACAAATTCCCAGGGAATTAACTCTATTTAATCTATTGATTTCAGTTAGCAGCGAAACTATAGAACGCACATCAATGAGAAAATATGATCTCTCAGCTAAGCCAACTAACATAGCTCGTCCTCCTAACTGATATGATCTCCCACCTTATAGCGTCCCACTCTAGTGGGCGGGGCAAACACAGAAATGGCTCGCCCGTTCCGGGCAAATCTGGAAATTTCTCCAATATTCTCTAGGAACAAATATTTATTTCTCAGCTTCTACAGCACATTTTAGAGTACAGTAAAAACTATTAGCTGCCTTATTATGTCACCAAAACGCCGCCATCACTAAATAATTCAAATATGGCGATCTTCTGTTATAAATCCCCTTAGAACGGTCTTGTCTCGCTGAGGGTGATTCTCGATTCCAATACAATTAATTTTATACAATTAAAATATTTACAAATATTTATAATATTTTCCAAACAATTCATAAATATTCACAATATTAAAATCTAATTTACATAAAATTCATAACATTATCAATTAGCTTCAAGCCTTCTTTTAACTGTAATAGTTAAAATTTAACATATATAGTATCTTACTTGTCTTTTGTTATAAATACATATTCTAATAATATATTATTTCTATCCTTGCTAATTTTGGTGTCTATGCCTGTTTTTAAGAAAGAGTTCTTAAAAAGGACAGTCAATCTTGTTTGAGTTTTGAGAGGTGCTATCGTCCAGTAAAGTTTAAAATTATTATTGATAATTAATTCATTATCTTCGAACCTTCTTTTAATAATATCTAAAACCATTAAAAGTATTTAGTTTTTTATAAATATTTATTTTTACATATTATTTTATCAATATTATAATTTTGTTGGTAATGTCCCTACTTAAAAGTAAGATTTCTTATAAAAGAAATCAATTCTTGTTTGAGTTCTCATGTGGTTTTATTGTGCAGCAATTAATATTACGTTAATTGACCATTAGAGTTTGATATTTATTTGATATACTAAATAAACAAATATCTTCAACAATAACTAAAAAAGCGTAGCTAACGGAATTTTTAAAGTTTTGGCTAGCTTATTTTATTCAATTATTGAAATTTTAAATTTTATGAATCATCAACATTAAGGCTCTAAATCTTTTTTACTTCATCTCGTTGATAGAGTTTAACTAAATATAGAAAAAGTAAATTCTTACTGGTCATTATTTGTAAAAGTATTTTCACTTCATTACCTGGAAATGCGAAATTCTAAAAAATAGTAATAGTAGAAAAAATAACAAAATTAAAAACATAACTTATCTAAATATGGTTGTATATTAAAATCAGTTTTATAAATTAATTCTCAAAAATCTCTTTTTGAAGTTCATGTTGTTTCTGTGGTAATTTAACAGAATCAAAAATCGAGCATAATAAGTCTATTTATCTGAAAAAAAATCACTCTAAAACATTGATATATGAAAGGCTTTAAAAACTAACAGTGCTAGTCGAAACAAATAATTACTTGTTTCACTTTAAAACATATTAACTGAATTCATCTTTACACTTCATATACCATCTACAAACCTTAAATGTAAACTTAACTTAACAGGAGGGAGCAAAACAAATATTTTCTTTGCTTTGCTGTTTTAATTGCAAGACCCAGCGCGCTTAAGTGAATCAAACATAAAATGTGCGATTAGCATATTTGTTTTCAAAAAAATTACTTTTGCCAAACTATGCAGCACCGAGTACATTTTTAACCACTAAAACATTTTCTTCTTCTCCTCACTGCTTATTCAAGTTTTAATGAAAATCGTCCACTATTTTTGCAGCAGGCCACCTTGGTAATGATGTATTTAATTAAAATTTCAAAAGTATGCTTGGGTAGGGAAAGAAAACATCTAAACTTAAAGATGTGTTCCTTTCTCCAGAATGTAATGGAGTGCTCATAGTATAATTTTAAGTAGAATATCTTACTTAAAATGTTAAGGAAGCTGTATGTTGCATCTATGTTGCACAAGTTCTTTTTCTCGGAAAGTGAACTGTTGGTATTAAAATAAAATAAATGTGGTTCATATAGCGGAAGTGGAAAACTAAGTGGCATTGGGGAAAGTCCTTGGAGTAAAATGTTGTTGCAAGAAACGAAAAAGGAAAAGTAAAGGGTACATATGTAGTGCAAATAAATGTAAAATTAAGTGGTAAAAGGAAAATGCGAAGTAGTAAATAAGTTTGTGAAAATGAAAAAATAAATATTTTATAACCAGTATAGTTGCAGAGAGGGAAGGAGAAGAGAATATATATATATTGGATGGTACTTTAATAATGTTTAGCATATTTTATTTATATTATTTTTTAATGTCAAATATTCTGAATTATTGGAAAAATAGTGTCATGGTGAAAATAGTACCGATAAAAAAATTGGTTTATTTGCTAATAATTAAAACTGGCAAATCCAATAGAGAATAAAACCCCAAGAAATTAACTGGAAGTAAGATATAAGAAACTATATATTCTGCCCATGGCGAAATTGGTTTGATTTGCTAATGATTTAAACTGTCAAATCCAATAGAGAATAATTATCTGGAAGTAAGCTATAAGAAACTATATATCCTGCTCATTGTGAAATTTAATTTGAATTTCTAATAATTAAAACTATCAAATCCAATAGAGAATAAAGCTACAAAAATTAGCTGGAAGTAAGCTATAAGAAACTATATATCCTGGCCATGGTGAGATTGGGTTTGATTTTCTAATAATTAAAACTATCAAATCCAATATAGAATAAACCTACAAAAAAATTAACTGCAAGTAAACTATAGGAAATTATAAATCCTGCCCACGGTGAAATTGGTTTGATTTGATAATTTAAATGGTGAATCCAATAGAGAATAAAGTCACAACATATTAATTGGAAATAAGCTATAAGAAAATATATATAATGCCCATTTTGAAATTGGTTTGACTTTCTAATAATTAAAACTGGCAAATCTATTAGAGAATAAAGCCACAACAAATTAACTGGAAGTAAGCTATAAGAAACTATATATCCTGCCCATGGTGAAATTGGTTTGATTTGATAATAATTAAAATGGCGAATCTAATAGAGAATAAAGTCACAAGAAATTAATTGGAAATAAGCTATAAGAAAATAATATCATGCCCATGTTAAAATTGGTTTGATTTGGTAATAATTAAAATGGCTAATCCATTAGAGAATAAAGCCACAAGAAATTAACTGGAAGTTAGCTATAAGAAACTATAAATCCTGCCCATGGCGAAATTGGTTTGATTTGCTAATAATTAAAACTGTCATAACTAATAGATAATAAAGCTATAAGAAATTAACTGGAAGTAAGCTATAGGAAACTATATATCCTGCTCATTGTGAAATTGGTTTGATTTTCTAATAATTAAAACTGTGAAATCCATTTGAGAAAAAAACCTACAAAAATTAGCTGGAATTAAGCTATAAGAAACTATATATCCTGCTCATGGTGAAATTGGTTTGATTTGCTAATAATTAAATCTAGCAAATCCATTTTAGAATAAAGCTACAAGAAATTAACTGGAAGTAAGCTATAAGAAACTATATATCCTGCCCATGGTGAGATTGGGTTTGATTTGATAATGATTAAAATGGCGAATCCAATAAAAAATAAAGTTACAAGAAATTAATTGGAAATAAGCTATAAGAAAATGGCATCATGACCATGTTAAAATTGGTTTGATTTGCAAATAATTAAATCTAGCAAATCCATTTTAGAATAAAGCTACAAGAAATTAACTGCAAGTAAGCTATAAAAAACTATAAATCTTGTACATGACGAAATTGGTTTGATTTGATAATAATTAAAATGGCGAATCCAATAGAAAATAAAGTCACAAGAAATTAATTGGAAATAAGCAAGAAGAAAATAATATCAAGCCCACGTTATAATTGGTTCGATTTGCTAATAATTAAAACTTGTAAATCCAATAGAGAATAAAGCTACAAGAAATTAACTGAAGTAAGCTATAAGAAACTATATATCCTGCCCATGGTGAGATTGGGTTTGATTTTCTAATAATTAAAACTGTCAAATCCATTAGAGAATAAACCTACAAAAAATTAGCTGGAAGTAAGCTATAAGAAACTATATACCCCGCCCATGGGGAAATTGGTTTGATTTTTCAATTTATAAAATGAAAAAATCCAGTGGAGAATAAATCTACAACAAATTAATGGGAAGCAAACTGTAAGAAACCTGGGCAGGACGAGGCCAGAGGAAACTCTGGTGGAGGTCCGTAGAGGTTCTGACGTGCTTTAAGAAACTATGATATGCCCTCGAGGAAATTGGTTTGTTTTGATAATAATTAAAATGGCGAATTCATTAGAGAATAAAGCTCCAAGAAATTAACTGGAATTCAGTTATACGAAATTATGATATCATGGCCATGGTAAAAATGGTTTTTTTTGTCTATCTATAAAATGAACAAATCCAGTGATGAATAAATATACAAGAAATTAACTGGAAGTAAGCTACAAGATATTAAACTTTGCAATAGGAGAATGGCCTTTATTGAAAAATCAAAAAGGCGACGTTTATTTTAATACACTTGAATATCTTTCATAGCGGAATAACATTTTAAGACTACTTGCTCGAATAATAGGCTTTCCTATAATTCTATCATACTCTATATTTGAGAAAATAGCATTTAAAGATGCAAAATATCATTAAAAAGTATGTAAATGCAAATATAATAATTAATATTACTTCTTAAAAATAGATTTAGAAACGAAATTCTAATAGTTTTATAAAGAAACGTGTTCAAACAATAAAAAAAATAATTAAAAAAAACTCAACAATCCATAAAAATCGACTTTAATACATAGTCACGAACGTACCTTAAAATAACTTTTTCTTTGTAACACACCTTAATCTTGGTTTTACCATTCCGAATACTTCCTGATAAAAATCTGCACAAAAAATCATTCCTGCCAGAGAAAAATAAAAGAAAGAATTGAAAGGATAAGAAGAATTCCAAACGATCAATAACAGACAACTCAACCCATGAATAGTGATGAACGATTTAAATTACTTCGCACCTGTTCTCATACCTCCCTTTCTTTGGTGATGAGATCTTCATTATAGGAAAACCAATGAAACACGCGCCGGATTTCCACCAACAATCAACCCCGCCGCCGCTTTTTCTGATGCCCATCCCCGATACACCGGGATCGGAAAATTCTTTCAGCCCATTAAGGGTTCGAATAACCTGTTATTGCTCGACTCTGAATTAAGAGTAGAGTAAGTGCTATCGATATTTAGGAACAAAAGGTGTCAATCCTGGCTATCGCTTTTCATTCGAGTTCGATTTGATAAAAGTTCTTTTATTTTAAGGATTATTTTTTTACAATCGATATAAAAGGATGGCTATTTCTTTTTTTTTTCAATCCTGCAATAAGTGCCATAAGCTCCTGCATTTCTACTGGTACTTTAATTAGTAATTCTTATTGCTCGTAAATGTTTTTTTTTTATTTCAGTTCTTTAATGATACCAATCTAAAGATAGGGAGTACTACATCCATGATCCTAGAACCAATGATCCGATCTTAACTGCTCGCAGGCCTAGATTAATAAATAAGCAAATTAAGTAACTGTCTGGTCCTTCCATAAATCTAAAATAGGGGAGGCCTTCAAAAATTTCTTTGATACATTTTCAGAGAATTTGCAAAGGTTAATAGGGCATTCGAATTTATTCAGATAAAATCAAGAATTGTTTGAATTTTGTGATCTTGTTTTATACGAAAGCTTATTAATCACTTTTTGTAAAATTTATATTATGTTATTTTATTATTTTAATTAGGATATTGCTTTATACAGATCAAAATTATAATAAAATAATTTTTTGACAGTACAAAAATATTCCACTTTTTTAATATTTTGTCAAAAATTACTTTTAACTGTAGTAGTTTATAGATTTTTTTTATTGATATGATACTTGAAATAAATTTTCATGACAGTGAAAGTGGCCTAATTTCAGGTGGCTTAATTTTTTATACCAGCTTTTTTCAATTCAGTTTTTCTATATTTTGTTCCAAAATATAAAATATTGTCATCCTAAATCTTACCTCTTCCCTGATGGAAAACAATCTCATCCAAGGAACCTTAACATTCAAATTTTACATTTTAACATGAAAGGCTAAGTTTTCAGAATGAATTCACGCCATTTCAAAAGATATATCAAAAATCTTCTGAATCATCAACAAAAATTTATATGACTATTAAATAAGTGTTATTAAAAAACAATTTTTAAAATTAGAAATGATTGAACATTCTTTTTTATGCAATAATCACTTTTAAAGTTATAGCGCAAAAACTTCAAAACTCAAAGATTTTAAATATGATTCGAATATTATTTGATATGATATTTAAAATAAACTCTCACGGCAGTGAAAGTGACCTAGTTTCAGTTGGCTTAAAATTTATTTATCTCTTTTATTCTAGTTTTTTCGGTTCAGTGATTATCTATATTTTGTTCCAAAATATAAAATATTGTCATTCTTAAACTCATTTCTTCCCTGATGGAAAACAATCTCATCCAAGGGACATTAAGATTTAGGTTTTTCATTTTAACATTAAAGCCTATGTTTTAAGAATGAATTCACACCATTTCAAAAGATATATCAAAAATCTTCTGAATCTTTAACAAAAATTTATAGGACCATTGAATGAGTGTTATTAAAAAACAATTTTTAAAATTTGAAATGGCTTAAGAATCAATTTTATGCATTAACCCATTCGCTGCCATCCAAGAATATACTCGTGGTTGACAGGATGTCACCCATTGCCAGCACGAATATACTCGTGATATTTTCAATATATTATAACGTACAACTTGTCAAACTTGCAAACTTTTTATGGCCACAAATTTAAATATACAAGTGTAAAAACTGAAATAAAAGCTACAAATAATTTGTTTTTACAAAAATTCTACATTATTTAACCCATTCGCTG
>JAOUZG010003724.1:2392646-2424513 GCA_026289955.1 Argiope argentata
ATATATATATATATATATATATATATATAGTTACGTTTTTAGCGTAGTGGGTTCGGATTGAATGGACTTTACTTGAGGACAGCTCAAACAAATTTATTTACAGCTATTTACAGGTTATTTGATAAATTAAAAATTTCAGATGAACACAATCCAGCAGTCAACAGTCACGTACAGCGTAAATGAAAGTCTTACGCACAATAAAAAGAGACTGCAAAACAGTTATCTTATAGCATAGTAAATCGTAGCGAGCTCAATAACACAACGCTAACAGCAAACGTAAATACAGCTCACAAATCCTCTATTCCAGCGAGACATATTTCTTCCGAGAGAGAACTCTTAACTAACCCACTCACTCCGGATACTCGTCCCTTATATAGCCGAGGAAGCGCGTGCCCCGAAACACGCGAAACTTCTCAAAACAACAAGCGAGATTCAGTGGCTATTAGACTATTCCTTTCATTAAACCAACCACGCTGACGTCTAAGCTCCTCTCCAAACGTCGTCATTTTTGGCGCGTTTTCGAGGCACTCGCCCGCTTGTAACAATATATATTATATAAAATATCGGTTTCGTGCGTCCATTTTTCTTCAAAAGAAAGTTTTGTGATGGATATAAGTGATGGAAATTTGAGATTTTTTAGTATATATTATTTAGATTTAAAATTTATTGAAGCTTTAAGAAGTTATTGGTTTTATTATTAAGTCTAAAATTGAAGTACTTTTTTGTCAGTTTGAATGCATTAAGAATTTTAAAATTATATATTTTTTTTTATGTACCCACATGCTTCAACTTTTTATCTGACTTTCTATCCTATCAAAATTTGAAAAACTGGTTTTCTATTTATTATGATCTTCAGTGTCGTAAATATGTTTGGTTAATCATCCCACTAGCAGTTGTGGCTTGTGGCTTTAGAAAAAGACCGCGAAGTTGGACACATGTTGACATTTCAAAACTATTAGTACATGGTATGCAGATATCTACCATGTCGAATAATTTTATATCGTATTTATCTGGGTTTGCTAGAGGAGAGTATATTTTTTTAATGCATTGAATATAATACTCTCATTGAAGGAAAAACTAATCTGGCTACTATGGGCGCAGGTGTTTTAAAAATGTATCACATTGGAACCAAGCGACCGATTCATCTACTTTTATCCATAAAATTTATATAATCTAAGCGGCAGATAAATCAATAATTCTTCAAGGTTATATCTATTTCTTTGATAAATACAAGTAAAATAAAAATAGGCCTAGATATATGTCATTTGTACTCCATCCGTATATTTAATATCCATCGATCGAATGCAATTATATCTCACAGAAACATTACATTTTTTTTTTGTCCTTTCAATTATTTATATATATGTAATTAAATTTTTTTTCTTATTCTATTAACTAAATTTTAGCTGATCCTTGGCTTAAGAAAGCGTCTTTTCTTTTCCGTGCGTTCTAAAGCTTGGTTTTTACCCGTAATTGGGGTATTAAGTAGTATTAATTCGCTGTGAGTTTGTAGTTTGTATTGTGTATATTTAATACACGTTCCTATACAACAAAGTCTGTGTTTTATCTGCATCTTTTCATTGTTCTTGTGAAAATTTTCAGAAAAATACTATCCGGCATAAAAATAATCGCCATCATTCTCAAAAAATCAGGGAATAACTGGATTTTATAAAATTAGCTTTAATAAGAAAAATAATGTTCCATATAAAAAGAGCTCCGAATTCGTTTCATATACAAAATATTTCTGAATAATTAAGTGTAATTAGAAATAAAATATTAATACTTTCCTTAAACTAAAGTTATTTGACCAGATTCGTAGGATTTTTTTTGGAATGATACATAGACATTTTTTATTGTGTCCAATAGCAAAATAAATTATGAAAGGTATTATTAGTACAAAATATAATAATTGCCTTCAGTTTTTGAAAACGCTGCTTTTTTTAAATTTACCGGAAACGTCGGATTGTATCAACATTTCCATTTAACGAATCATTTTTTTATTTTACTTAATTTATTTCAATTAAATTCTTGGAATGAGAGTTTTTGGAAAAGGAAACCCGAAACAAACATTAAAAATAATCCTACATTAAGGTGCGTTATATTTCATTTTACATTTAAAAATCTTATGAACTATATCATTTCTTTGATCCAGTGTAGTGAATATCAGAAATCTCATGCGCAAATATTTGAGATTCCGATCCAGCAGAAGTAGCTTCTTTGAAGGCCTTCGGTGAATTTTGGATGCTTTTCTTCAGTTCTAATGTCGCAAATGCGTGTCACTAGCCCAATGCCGATTCTTGGAACATCCGAATCAAGTTATTTTACCATTTCTTTTTTTCATTCACTAATCGTAAACATATTAAAATATGCGAATGCTGTGAAAATTTATATTTCGAGCATCTTCAAGTAAATATTTACGCAGAAAACTTAAAAAGATATTCAAAAGTTTTTGAAAAGAAAGCGTAGGGATTTCCATAATGCAAAATTTTCTAGAATGAGTATTTTATGAATTGTATAGTATTTCAATATTTCAGTTTTATCATATCGTACAAAATTTGCTGGGGGAAAGTACAAGATTTCATTTTTTAAGTTATTAAAGAATATTGGGGAATGATTAAATATTTAATCCGTTTAACTTTAAAACAATTTCAGTTTATACACTATATCAGATAAATATCGTAATGCTGCGTTTTTAGATTTAAAAAAAACCTTTTTTTAACTTGCGATTTAGATATTACAAAATAATTACAAACAATACTTCTCTTGCTGTAATACTATTTTTAATATAAGATTACAAAGAACCGGCGTCCTGACACAGCCGTGTTACCTTGCTCTTCCCGGTTGGGGCATGGTTGTTCTTCTGTGAGGTGTATGAATGTGCAGCCCAGTAAAAAAGGGGTTACGCAAGCGAAAGTGATGAGTCTATATCTAAGTTGTAGTCTTGGACATAGTTGGCGCTATTGCAAAAACAAGCGATACTCATTCGGCTTAATTCGCAGATAATCATCAGAACACTTATCCATGGCAAGAGCCATTAGTAACAACTAGATTACAAAGAAATAATTTCATTATTATTCAAAGTGATTGGGTTCGCGTTTGTACAAAATGTAATTTCATATTCAATTATTAACCTATTCGCTGCCAAGCCTAAATTGTATGAGGTTATTCCCATTCTCATTTCTGTTTTGAGTGTCATTGTTTATCTAAGTTTTATTATTTCAACATACATATTCATACTTTGTCATAAATAATCAGTTACATGTATAAAAATCAAACACGAGTATACTCGTGGTTGGCAATTGGAATAACCTCATACAGTTTAGGCTTGTCAGCGATTGGGTTAAATAAAGTAGAATTTGTGTAGAAACAATTTATTTGTAGTTTTTTTTCAAGTTTTTACACTTGTATATTTATGTTTGTGGCCATAAAAAGTTTGGCAAGTTATACGTTATAATATATTGAAATTATCACGAGTATATTCGTGCTGGCAATGGGCAACACCCTGAAAACCACGAGTAAATTCGTGGTTGGCAACGACAGGGTTAATCATATGGCTATTCTTTGGAAATCTGAATAAAGACATTCCATGAATAGTATTTTATTATTTTCAGAAATTAATTATATGCTTATCCATTAATTTACCATCTTAATTATTCAGTAAAGTAAATTTTAATTTATTATTTATGGCACTATCTGGTAGTACATGAGATAAAAATTATTTTAATATTTCATAATATTTATATTAATGAATCCTAAACAAAAAAATTAAAATATAAAAAAGTATTAAATTTAAAAAATTGATTCTTTTTGGTACTCAAATAAAAGTATTAAAACGATATTTTATCACTATTATTACTCCTCTGATCTGAATGGTGTTGTTTTTGTCTTATATTATACATATTTTATATTTATATGAAAACATATGTGATATGAAAATATTAATAAACCTATTTAAAAATATTTTGTATTTTTATGCACTGTTTCATTACAGTATTAATTTATTGGTAAATTTTATAAAAGTCAAGTCATGTACGTTACCCAATTGTTAAATTTTCTGTCGATCCCAATTTTGAAGTAGTCTTTAAACTCCTAGGAAAAGAGATATGTAAAAATAGTAAGGATATCATCACATCAGAAAATTTTGAAAATACATGAATCAATTGAAGATTAATTATTTGATTAATATTTAAAGATTAATATTTAAATTATTATTAATTATTAATATTGATTAATTCAATATTATAATTAAATTATTAATATTGAAGATTAATATTTAAAATATCTTGAAAAAAATGCTGTGAATTATATTCCCTCTTTTAAAGACACTATGGGTTGCCTTAAAAAATTCCGAATTTATTTCGTTTCTTAAAATATAGGGACAATTTGAATTTATTTTGGATATTTTATTTGTACTCATGATAATCATCATTTTAAATGTCTGTTAAAGTTATTTTTACTAAGCTTTTACTTGACTGCGCACAAATCATATAAAATAAGAAATGTATAATTTTTATTTAAAATAGGCAATAAAGATAGAGCTTTTTCACTTTTATAAAAATTTAATTTGGTAATAATCATTGATTTTATTATTTACTAATATATACTATATGTATTATAATTATCTAGTATATTATATAGTACGATTACTTTCCTTAAAAATTATTTACTAATATAATAATATACTAATACTATCTCTAAAAATCTCTTGTGAATAACCTTGGCTTTAGTGGTGATAAATCTTTGAAATTTAAAGTTATTTATTAAAATTTCAATGATAAATTTGATAAAACCGGGAATTTCTTCATGTTCTTGCACATATTTTTTAGATGAAATTATTTAGTAATTCAGCACATTTCTAAATATGATTTCTTCATGACTCCAATTTACTTTAAACAACGAATGATTTAATAATAAAAACCATAGAATTCTTTACTGTGCCTAATTAAATGTTAAGATATTTTACCTTATATATATGTAGCAGATATAAGTAGCAAATATGTAACTAAAAATAAGTAATTTTTTGCTAAATTAATTAAAATGAAACATATAACTAAACACTTAATTAAAAGCAATTTTAATTGACATCTAATATGTATATTATCATCAGTAGTATTACAATACATTAAAATCTAAATTTAAATATATAAATTTCGCCTTTTAAAAAAATGGCCTTTATTGACCGAATTAACAATAATCGTACTAACTGTAACTGTATAGACAATAACTGTATTGAAAGTAACTGTATAACAGTGAATGTATTGTTTGTATTAATAATATAAAATATAAATATTTGCATCAATGAAATTACTTTTCCAACTAAAAATTATGCTTATTCTAACAGTTTAGAAATTAATTATTGGAGAAAGACTACGATGGAATCTCTGTATATATTTATTCATATCATTCTTCTTTCGAAATTACGGATAATAATAATATCTTTTATTCTTAGTAGAATATATTTTTCGTACAATATTATATAATTTTATCAGCAATATTGTTAATGTTTGAAATTTTAATAACATAATAAAAGTAGCGCAATATTGTACTGAAAACAATTAATAGTTGTACAACATTTTCTTGTTAAGAATCTTACTAAGAACTTCAAAAGAAAGAAATCAATATCTATGTGTGTAAAGCAAATCAACAAAGACAGTTTAAAGACTTTTAATATTTTAGGGGAAAAGATACCACTTTTGTACAATGGCTATGTCACTCGGCTACAAATCCTAACTTTGTGTTCGGTCCTATCGGTCCTTAACTTTTATTCATTCACATTGGTGACCCACGCCATAGAATAAGCAATATTCGTACAGCTATTGTGGCGCCCTCTACAGGCAGAAAAAGTCGTCAGGTGCATGGAAAACAACAGCCAACAACAGCAACAAATCATACACGCTCTAGTATCGTTCGCCTCAACACCGATTACATGGTGGGAGAGTATGTGGTGAAAGCTTCATTAGCCAGATCCTTACACAAATAATTGCTTTTGTAGAGTGGCTATGTTACTTTGCTACAAACCATAATGTTGCGTGTTCAGTCCTCGGTCCGCACGCTCAATTATATCTGCATCCTCTACAAGGTAAATAAAAACGGTACTTACGTATTATATCACCCAACTTTATCGCCAAATTTGAAGTTGTCGCCAATGGCTAAACCGCCAATTATGGCGATCCGGTAAAGGTGTAATGGTTGATCTTTATTGCCAAATTTAAATCCATCGTAAATGAGTTACTAAACCGTTGGCGAAGACGGTATAATATGTAAGTACCATAAGAACAAAAAATTTCGATTTTTGAGAAAATATATTTCCTAAGTTTAGAACATAATCCACTCGCCAAACGTTGGCAGATATTGATCAGATTATTCATATAGCAGAGAAAGTAATTTTTAAAAGTCTTATATCTAAATAAAGTTTCTAATTCTCCTTTTCCCTTTGTTCAGTTTCTTAAAGTTTCGGCACCTGAGGTGATTAATTGGAATTACACAAACCGCGACTAATTAAATACGAAAAAGAAAGAAAGAAAGAAGAAAGATTAGGAAACAAAGTTGATTCGTTTCTCTTTCTTTTAATACTTATTTATTCAACATTTGGAATAATGCTTCTAAGTTGAGGCTTTGTGGTATTCGTTTAAAGGACATTTTTCGTTGAGGTTTGTGTTTATTCTTTCTCCCGTCAATTGCATTCTTTTCTTCCATAGATTAAACCAATTGTTTAATCCACTTAATTCTTGAGTTCTTAAATTTTTATTTATCTCTCTTTTTTTGTTCGTGCAAGTAATCAGTTAAAATCCACACTCTTTTATATCTCGCTATAAAAGAATCAATGCTACACGTAAACTCTCGTTCACAGCTTATTTGATGTCCTTTTGAGAAACTCTAACATTGACGAAAATTGTTTTCCAAAGCTAATATAATTTTATACTTGATTTTTGTTTTAACTATGAATACCTTTTGAAAGTTTGGAATTTACAAATAATTTTTGATTTTATGCTCATAAATGATCTGAGCTTACAAAGATCTCTTGCCCATTCTTTCGTCTTCTGTTCTACATAAACATGAATGTTCAGTTTAAAAACGTCATAAACATTAGAAGATTCGAATAGTCATTATTTCATCTTCTGTTCTACATAAAAAAATGAATGTTCAATTTAGAAACGGCATAAACGTTAGAAGATTCGAATACCTATTCTTTCATCTCCTGTTTACATAAACATGAATGTTCAGTTTAGAAACGTCATAAACTTTGGAAGATTCGAAAACCCATTTTTTCATCTTCTGTTTACATAAACATGAATGTTCAGTTTAGAAACGGCATAAACGTTAGAAGATTCGAATACCCATTCTTTCGTCTTCTGTTCTACATAAACATGAATGTTCAGTTTAGAAAAGTCATAAACGTTAGAAAATTTGAAAACCCATTCTTTCCTCTTCGGTTCTACATATCAGAACGTTTTTTTAAAAAACGCTATATGAATGTTATAAGATTAAATACATGGAAAGTATTCTCACCCATTTCACAATTTTTCTTATACTTCTAGATGTTAAAAATGCTTATCGTAAAGTTAATTAATTTGAAAATTTGGAATATTATATAGCTTTTGATAAGGTCCCTCTACATTTTGAATGCTTTAATTTATTTAAATTATCCGTCTTGTCTAAATTTGATGCATTGGCAATTATAATATAAATTATTTCATCATCTTCAAACCAACTTTTGAATCTTTGAAATTAGGTATCACTGTTGAGTTTCGACTTAGCGAGGCTTGTGCTTCAGATTCCTTGAAATATTTGGAATTTATATTCAGTTTTATTTGGACTTGTTATTAGTTGAAATATTTCTGTTTTCCTGCAGTAGTGTAATTAATTTGTAAAAATATTTCATAACACTCATGACATTGTTACAGCCATAAGGATTTTTTAGAATTTTTTTAGCTTCAACTAAACTAATTCAGTTGATTGTGGTCTGGCTCATTATAATGATATGTAACAATTTGTGGCGCTTAAAAGGATGGAAAAATGGCAAAATCATGATAATAGAGAAGTGGAATAAAAATAAAAATATTAAAAAAATGTATTTGATGGTATACGAGAATTTAAATAATTAAATATATATTGTATTGTTATTTATAGTTATTTATTACGTTAATATTTTAAGCAATTTATATCAATAATAATAACTTATAATAATAACATGTTTTTAAAAAAATTTCAAAACTTTTAGAAGATGAATGCAAAATGGGCATGCTTAAAATGTGGAAAGAGAAATCTCAAATATCAAATGGTTAGCTGTCTTAAGTCTTAGCATTCTGCAGAAACAAAAACCAAACATGCTTCAAGCAAGATTTCTTCAATGACATCTGCTTTTCCGAAATTTAATAAATTTGTTTTTCTGCATAGGCAATGTTAAAAGAAGTAGGTATGAAATCTACGGTTAACATGCCTTTTTGACTTTTTTTTTTGCCATCTCCAAAACATTTCAAATAAGATTCCGAAATACTCATTTTATTTAAAATTTTAAATAAACTGTTTTATGAGAGGAAATGTGGAAAATCTCCTACAACTATTTTAGTATCCATTATTATTTATATTAATTATATTTTATTATGGTTGTCACATTTAATAATCACTAATAAGATAAATAAAAATACATAGATGTCAGTTTAAGAAATAAAATAAATATGGATTAATAGGAAAACTTTTAATATATTGTTTTATTTACAAATTATGAATGAAAAACTAATTCAAGAATTAAATTTTCAAGTTCATTTCATGAAATCAGATCTGCTGTATGGAAATAAATTTAACAATCATTACCTAAAATTATCAAAATTAAATTTAAAATTATCAAGAAGGTTAGAATTGTAACTATGTATTATTGCAAAATGTGAAATCAAATGCTTTGCATTCATAATTAACTTAACATTATAAATGAATATATTTTAGTAATGTAAGTATATGCTGCGTTCTGGCATAGGAGGAGCACGTCTTCTCCGAGATCTGGGCGTCTAGGGTTCAAGTCCCGATGTGGGCATGGTAGTTCTTCTTTATTCTATCTGTAAGTTATGTGAATGTACCTCCTGTAAAAATAGGCTGTGCAAACGAATGTGATCAGATATAAATCAACAGTATATCAATATGTACATTAATATGATTTCGTAAGTACAGATTATGAGCATCTTACTGAAAGGATACAGGAAACCTTGAAATAACTAAACATAATTTTCAATAGACTAAATTGCTCCTAGTAGGCGGATAGAAAATTTTAAATATTAATTATTTAAAACTTAAAAATCTTTTATGTCTATCATTATGTAAGAAGAAAAAATAAATTAGATGTTTTAAAAAACAAGGCAATAGTTTCTCAGAAACAAAAAAAAAAAAGATAAACTTTTTGTTCTTAAAATCAGCTTAAAAACACTTGCCCTGGAATATCGTTATTTTTAAATAAATTTTTTAGAAAGAATTTAGATCTTAGTGTAATTTTTCTATTCTAAAAAAAGGTTTAATCCCTAATTCCTTTATCTTTATGTTGAAAACATTCTTAAAAAGAAGGAGAAAAAAATTGATGCATTAATCTTAAGTTTAAAAAAATCCTATCGCTATAGATTGTTTGGAAAAACGTAGATCTCACTAGTAACCCTAAATAATAGAATATGAAAGATTTTATACGCCCTCGCCATTGGAAGAATTAATTTATGAGAAAACGGTGAGATATACAAAAAGGTAAGAATATAAAATAAAAATATTTTTAACTATTTGAAAGTAGAATTTTATAACAACATATTTTTTAGAAAATTTCATCATATTTAATATTTTAAATATTTATATTTTTCTACGATATTTATTGGAATAAATATCGCAATATAATGTTCAACTATTTCTAACCTTTGGTAATATACGTGAAAACATGATACTTTCTTAAAAATATACTTACTTTAATTCATTTTGTTATTAATCATGGGCTAACGAAGTCTAAATTTCTCAGTAATAGGAAGTATATTGTGTTTAATAATGAGTCTGTCTGATAGATAGTGATATACACTGAAATGACAAAAGTCACGGGATAGCAATATGCAAATATACAGATGGCAGTAGTATCGCAGTGTCAAAGTATAAATGCGCAGTTCGTTTTCCAGAGCTTTCATTTGTGTTCAAGTTATTCTTGTAAACAGGTTTTTCGTGATTTATGGCGGCACGACGAGAATTAACAGACTTTGAACGTGGAATTTTAGTTGGACCTAGGTGCATGGGTCATTCCATTGCGGATATCGTTGGTGAATTCAACATTCCGAGATCCTCAGTATCAAGAGTGTGCAGAGAGTATGAAATTTCAGACATCCCATCCCATCATGGACAGCTCAGTGGGCGACCACCTGCACTTAACGACCGAGATCGCAGACGTCTGTGTAGAATGGTCAATGTTAATAGACACGCAACACTTCGTCAAATAACTGCAGGAATTAATGTGGGACGTACGAGGGACGTGTCCGATAGGACTGTGCGGCGAAATTTGTCTTCCTTGGGCTATGACAGCAGAAGACCGACTCGAGTGCCTTTACTGACAGCACGACATCGCCTGCAGCGACTCTCCTGGGCCCGTGAGCATATCGACTGGTCCCTAGACCAGTGGAAAACCATGGCGGGGTCAAATGAGTCACGATTTCAGGTGTTACGAGCTGATGGTAGAGTTCGAGTGTGGCACAGAACCCCCCTCACGAAGACATGGACCCAAACTGTCAGCAAGGGACTATTCAAGCTTGTGGTGGCTGCATAATGGTGTGGGCTGTTTTTACATGGCATGGACTCAGTCCTCTGGTGCAACCGAACCGATCATTGACTGGAAATGGTTATGTTCAGCGGCTTGCAGATCACTTCATGGACATCACGTACCCACACAACGATGGGATTTTTATGGATGACAATGCGCCATGTCACTTGGCCAGAACAGTTCGCGATTGGTTTGAAGAACATTACGGACAATTCCAGCGCATGATCTGGCCACCTAGATCGCCCGATATGAATCCCATCGAGTATTTATGGGACATCATCGAAAGGTCCGTTCGTGCCCAAACTCCTGCACCATCCACACTTTCACAATTATGGACGTCTATACAGACAGCATGGCTCAATATTCCTTGAGAGGACTTTCAACGACTTGTGGACCCCATGACACGTCGAGTTGTTGCACTTTGTCGGACAAAAGGAGGACCGACATGATATTAACAGTCATCCCATGACTTTTGCCACTTAAGTGTACAACACTCAGTATGTTAATGATGTGTAGTTAATGATGCATCTAATTTGTTATTCAAAGAGGTATACCATTCTACTGGCTGTTTCAAAAATAGCTGGTATATTTGAAAAATCAATAAAAACTAAACGGGCAGCAATAGAAATACACCGTTTGTTGCAATATGGTTGAGACAGCGGTAAATTTTCAGGCAGACAAACTTGCAAAATTGGTTACGAGATTTAACAACAGTGGGCGCTGCTAGTGCTTTCAAAGTGTGTGATGTTCAGAGATAGCAAGTTTGCTGTGAAAAAAAAAGGTTTATTCCTTAGAACAGAGGATTTTTCAGGTGTAGGAATTCCACGGCTTGGAACGCAGTGTTGGTGCAACAAAACTAAATTTTAAATGGAAATTTAATGTAACCAAAGGACTGAAAAGGGATACAATAAATGAAAGAAACAATTGAACAACTGGAACAATACTCCTGTTCTGCATGTGAAGCCATCCCGGCTGATACATTTACATGGGTTTTTGTTCATTTTGTTTTGAGACTACGCCATGTTATTGATGGACATGGTTGATATTTGGAAATGATCGAAATTCAGATTTTTTCTAGACTACAGCGGCATCTGGTGTTGAAACATGTAAGTAATTTTGCAAATTATCTGTCTGAAAATTTTCTGTTGTCCCAAGCACATTGCAACAAACTGTGTATTTTTATCGCTACCCATTTAGTTTTTTATTGATTTTTCAAATATACCGGTCGTTTTTGAAACACCCGATATATGCTTATTAGTTAACGATATAAATCGTTCAGTGATGAATTAATTTGGAAAAAAATTGGGAAAAAATTGTAGTTTAGATTTTTCTAAACTGTAGCGCCATCTGTTGTTGAAAATATTGTACCTAATTTTGCAAACTGTCTATCTGAATATTTACTGTTATCTCAAGCACATTGCAACAAACGGTGTATTTTTATCGCTACCCATTTAGTTTTTATTGATTTTTCAAATATACCGGTCGTTTTTGAAACACCCTATATCTACTTATTAGTTAACGATATAACTCGTTCAGTCATGAATTAATTTACTATGTATTTATGTCATTCTTTAATATGTCTACTAGTTAGCAGTGTCTACCACATAGCAATGAGTGTGTCTATTACTTAATTATGAGTATCGTTCAATGATGAGTTAATTAACGAAATATTATGATGCTAATTAGCGAGTCTAAGCGTTAGTTAACGATGCATGCCGTTTAATGATTAATTAATTATAGAAGTATACCACTCATTGATGAATCTGTATTTTGTTTAATGATGTACTGTTTTGTGAAAGGTTACCTAACGAGGTTTACTATTCAAACTGAAATTAGGGCGTATTTATTTATTGGATGTTTTTGACTTGAATGCCACGTCTCATCTTTCTATACCAAGTAATAGAAAATACTTTTATAAGCGCATTTATATTAATAAAAAAACTAGTAAAATCTACACAGACAGAAAAAAATATTAAGGACTGCAAGATTAAATCAAGTATGATAATTTAGATTTTTGGAAATGGAATAGTTTCATATTTGGAGAATCTTCCAGAAATCTGGGAATTTAAAATGGATTCGTGAAAATGTTTTGTTCTTAAAATCGATACATTCATTGAAAATATGGTTAATGGATAAAGTTATAATAAGACACCCACATTGACAGTGGTTTGAGTTTTAGTAGCTATAATAACTGTGCTCATCAGGCAGGAACACTTCCGCATTTTTTGTTATAGATGATATTAACATAGGATGAAATATGAACTATCTACGTTACCTTTCTGATTATTAATTGTAACTCGGAGTTCCCCTCAGAACTCCTACAAAAAACACGTTCAAATTCCTCAAAGTTACTCATGCTTTTACCACCAGTCAACTGTTATTAAACTCTTTACTTCACATCCTTTTGAGTAGGCTGGAACATTCCCGTTGTGGTTAGCGGCATGACAGTAGCTGATCAAAGTTAAACACCTGTGGCTTGGGGCCAATCGCTTCGAAGTGGATGCCAGTTCGGAGAATTTGTCAGTAGTATGGATGGTTTCAGTGCCTGAGTAAAGCAGGTGCACGCGGGCAGTTGTCTCGGGCCTCCACATAAATGGGGCCCTCAAATCGAAAAGAAATTTTACTCTACGTTTCCTTTTGTAATGAATGTTCTTCATTACATAATTACTAAAGTAGTGAAGCAGAGGGGGCTCCAAAGAAGTGTTTGAAGAAGAAGGCCCCAATTAGACTATGTCTGGCCCTGGATGGTTTAAGTTCAAGACAGCAGTCGGTCACAATTAGTCCAGTTGGTTCTACCCTGATCAGTGGAATCCGACTGTATACAAAAGATAGATGATGATGATGATGAGTATAGAAGTACCCACGAAAAAGTATCTGACCAATTCTTAGCGTTGTTGATTTTCGATTAAAATTTATTTTTTGGAATCCTTCACAACTGAAGATTGTATAAAATTTAATTTATTATGAAGTTTGACCGCCTCAAACTATATGCAAATCATTTTTGGTTATTAAGTTTTATATTTTTGTCGACGTTATTTTGAAGAATAAAATAGTTTTTCAGCTTCTGTATTTTTAAAAATATTTTTCATTTTATTCATACTTCTGAATAAAAGTTGGTAAAGTTAAAGCTACAGGAAATAATTTATTTTAACTGTGGAAACGTATGATATGTTTAAAATAAATAAGAAGATCAAAGAACCAGTCGTCCACTCGCAACTAATGAACCGATTCTCATCAGTTTTGTGTTTCATATACACTCTCATAGCCCTAAATATTTTTTGAACAAATATTTGCCTTTTCCATTTACCCTTAATTTTTCAATGTTTAAGTTCTCATAAACATTATTTCACTATATTTTCTCCATGAGGTTTCTTCAATCTATTACTGCTGATGTTTCTGTGAGAGTTTAGCATTTATGATAGAAATAATCTCTTCTCGGCTCACATATCACCCATAGGCCCCACCAATGTATTGACACATATATGCGATCTTACTATTCAAAGAAATAATATAACTTGATGAAGTGGCAAAGATTGCATCCTATATACTATTTGAAGCTAATTTTTTATATCTCATTTCTCGAATTTTATTTATTTTTAAGATATTCTAGCTGTTTTTAATAGCATTAATCTTTCAAAAATTAGAAAATATTCAAGTATTTATAAAAGTAACTTTTATTACAATATAAAAAGAGCAAATTTATTTTAAAATAACTTTAAAATGTGGAACACGAAGTCATCTTACCGAGCCTCAAATTCTAAATTCTAGAAACATTACTGAAATATGAATCAGAAAAAAAAACCCACCCATATGTCATCAACATAATTATATAAATTTCATTAATTTGTTGTTCTTTTTAATATTTTTAATATGATGTTTTATACAAAATGCAAAAAAGCAAAGTAAAATCAATAATTGTTTTTAAGAAATAATTATAAGTAAACTTTAGGGAACCAATTAATAAAGTATAAATCCTCGACGAGAGGAAAAAAATATTCGACACAAATCAAAAATAATGCGTAGCGTTTAGAAAGATATCTGTTCTGAATCGATTCAGAAAATTTTTGATGATTTATGATTTTTCCCCATTAGGGATTTTTAAATCTTTTTTCCCTCTGTTTCTAAACTATTCATGAAAGCAGTTGTGATGTTTTCGATCGCCGGCGATGTTTTATTAATGATTTCTAAAGCATCTGTTGGGCGCCACACCGAGTGGAAAGAATTAAATTTTTCGCAACAACTAAAACTTAAAAATCGAGAAAAAAAATGGAAGTTTTTTTCTTAGAGAAGTCAAAGGTTTCGCCGCTATTTGCATTGTCTATCGTTTTTCTATTAATCGGTATTTACTTCTATGAAATCTAAAATTTAAATGAAATTTAAATTGAGTGAGCATTTTAATGCCTGTAAAACAATTCTAATTATTGAAAAGTTTTTTTTAATAAATTTTTCTTTTCTAAAATACTAGAAATAATGAAAATTATTTTAAATATTTTAAAATACTGAAAATAAACAAAATCACAATACTCGGGAGAATATCTACTTACAGAAAGATGAGCAATATAAGAATTGTTCTGGTTAAATTTTACGAATTCGAATATAGTGGGGGTAAAAGCATTCTATTTGTCCAAATTATGCATAAATTTGATATGAAATATATCAGAAATTGCTATTTTTATACAAATAAAAATATAATATAAGTAAAACTGATATAAAATAATTGTTATTCGAAATTTGTTGAAAGTAAAGAAAATATTTTTTTATAATTAGACGACAAATTTATTCATAAATGATTCAAATGATACAAACAATGAAAATAGATACTTGAATTATTAAGAACTTCTAAAACACATTCAGCCTTACTTTATTTTGAAGTAGCATCTACAGGGATGTAAACATGTTCCAATAGTGTATAGTACAACGAAACAGCAAAAATTATTGTACAATTATATAATGATGATTGTACTTATCAGGCCAATTTTGTGATTCAATATCTTTAACAATATGTCAGATGTACAATTAATCTATGAAATATTTGCTAAATATTTTCCGTTAGCATGCACCAAAGTTATAAAGAAAGGAATGTCAGCTTATTCGCAACTCTCATCTTCTTACCGTGACTCAAAATTATACAGTTCGTCTCAAAATAGCTCTTCAGCTACTTCCAACTGTTTTCGACTAGATATAATTGTGACGGTAGCTTCATCAGCCAGATAACATCTACGATACACAAGTATACTTTTGTATTGTGGGGAACAACACTAGCATAGCGGTTACTCTTGTCTACAAACACACTAGCATCGTAGGTTCGCACCTCGACCTTCATTGTCCCATTGATAACCTTTGGAATATACTCATTATGAGAAAAGTATAGTATTTTGCTTTAGAAGGATTCATACAATAACAGTTATTCTATTTATATAATAATTGTTTAATTAATATATTTATAATTATGTATTTATTATATTTACATAACACACGCACGCACGCAAACACACACACACACACACACACACACACACACACACATACACACACACACACACACACACACACACACAATGGTAAATTAGTTAAGCATTTTCTGAAGAGGTCGAAATAGTTAACTTATAAGATAGAGCGCGTAAATATATATAAACTGAAACAAGAAGCTGTTTTAATAACTAATCCAGTAACTTGCTTGCAAAATGGAAATATATTGCTACGTATTCGGAATCCTTTCGATTTGCTAGTCGATGAAGGTCTCAGTAACAGATAGCTTCAAGATTTAGTAACAAACGGTCACTTTTATTAACACGAACACAAGAATGTGCAGATATCTAATGCACAAACAAGATACACGCAAGCAACCTGCAGCATCACAGTACAACAAACAGCAGCCCATGAATAGTAATCGGTAGTAATAGCAACCATAGCACACAATGCTGTGATGGAGGATGAATCTTCTGGATGTATCAATAGGAGGATGAATCTCCGTAGCTAATTTCTACCATCTCTCCAAACGGCAGAAGTTTTCCACTGTTTCTTCACTTTAGCTGCATCCGCCGATTCACTACTTCCAGATTGGACACTCTGCACATCACTCGATGCTGCCTCTGTAATAAACACTAGAAGTCGGTACAAAACTCGAAACGCTCGCACTTCATTAGACTGATGCACCTATTTACAGTTGACTGGCTATGTCGTTCTAAACCTTTCGACTATTCTTTCCACGACTGTCTTCAATTTAAAGGCAGGCTTTTATAGTTCTCGGGAGATGGGTAGAGAAGGTTCTGTAACACTCAGGCATATCTTGGCTATATCGTCAAAATTCTAAAAGATTCCTGTATTATTTATTTCGTCACCAAATTATCGTCAAGTGTAGCGATTATTACTGCTAAACCTTGGGATCAAAGATTCGGCTTTCGATCAACATCCAACAGAGCTGGTCGTAAAACGGTCTTTAAAGTGTTTGAATTAGTCATGTTAGGGAGCAACACTGCAAATTTGAAACTACATATTCTAAAAATTCTCAAAAACGCGAGTCGAATCATTTGCCATCAAAACCAGTTATGTAGAATCCAATAATTTTCTTAATTTTGGTAGTTATGTTATTCATTGAATGAAAAAAAAAGAATTTCAAAAAAATTCATTTATAAATCAAAACCTCAGGTTGTCAGAGCGGTAGTAAATTGTATACTTATAATAATATTACAAGAAAGATAAAAATTATTTAGAAAAGGATGGGTATAAAAACGACTTGTCACTGTCAAAGTATTATTATTTTCATTTTTTATGTATAGATGTTCCCATCCGGATTTTTAACAAACGTGTAAATACTTCAGATATTCAATGAAAAAAAATTGAACATAATGCTGATGTTCAATATCGAATATTTTAAATATTTCAATCTAATATCAAAACCTTTTCATTGCTTGAATATCATTATCTAAATCTCAGATTGAGAGCCTTCATCGTAGCCCAAAATTACTCTTAATTACAAGGAAATGATTATTAATCATTGGTAGAGAAATTTTATGAACTGCTTCTTTTTCTCTTAATTCATTTCTTTAACATTTTCAATTTTTTGAAATTTTATATGTTGCAAGATAGAAGAGAAACAAATGGATGGTTAAGATTAAAATGGTTGATAATGGTTAAATAAAGATAGAGATTATAAAATGGTTATCACATTTGGCGATTTATCACCAATAAAAAGTTATAATCTGGCTTGAATTTCTGCCATGTACCCGATTCTCGATATATCGACGCATGCGAATTCTGATAGTCACATGACTGTTTCGAACCTGTTTAAACTGGTTAATAACTTAAATTAATCACGGTAAACAATACCTTCAAAATAACAAAGTTCTCACTTAATAACGAAATTTGAGATAGCAGATTTCAATGTTTTATGTTTTTTTATTATATTATAATATTATCATGTAACGCATAGTATTAGCTCAATTCCATTGAAAAATATGTTAACCTTTTTCCAAGCATTGCATTTAAATAGCGATTATAAAGAATTACGAAGTCAAAGGGTTAATATTTTGATTGCTGACGATTGAACTCACGCAATATTTAATAGCGTTAAATTGTAAAAAAAATCGTTTTTGTTAGAAAAATCTTTTTTTTTTGACAGTAATATTTCTTCATTCAAAAATTAAATGTTAAACGCATATCTAATTAAGAATACTAACTACTTTTAAAGCTATTGAAAAACGGATATTTAAATGAAATTACCATAAATATTCGTTTATTGATTTTGAAATGATAAGAAGCACACCCTCTTTCAATTTGAATAAAAACGATAAACAAAATAAATTATAAACCGTTAACCCTAAAAAGAAACAAGATGAATTTCAAAATAGAAGCTCTTATTTGCTTAATTAAAAAATCAAAAAGCAACTTCAAAGAGCTTTTTTTTTGAAAATGTGTTTTATAGTAGATATTGATTTTAGCATTTTGATAATATATATATACATATTTGTTTTTTACCTCTTTGCAGCTGGAATTTCGCGAAAAGAAAAACATAATCATTATTTTACCTTAAATAAAAGAAACCGCAAAAAAATATATTTTCATATAATCGAAAACAGGCTTATAACTTTTTTAAGAAGAACATATGTTCATGACGGTATGGATGAAAAAAAATGTATTTAACAAAGAAGCTCTAATTATTTCTCGATGAGTATTCGCAAAGTTTTATTTTTTTATTTTTTAACTAATTAAATATATTTTTGAATTTCAAACTGATGGGAAATCAATGTAAGCATCTTCCCACTCAAATAATATTTTTTTTATCGTGGATTAAAATGTTTCACATTCAATTTCAAATGAATTGCTGTTTGAAATTAACTATTTAGAACAAATACGATTTATTTTATATTCAAATTTGTTCATTGAAATTGATGTATAAAAATATCTCTGGACTAATAATGTTATTAAAAAAATTGTGTTTTTTTAATGCAGGAAAAAAAATGCAAAGGAATAAAATATTTCAATTTGTGCATTTTTTTAATTTTTTTTTACTACATGTAGGTTGGGATTATAGTGTGCAAAGGTTTTTGAAATGAAAGACAAAAAAGTACATGCTTAAATGTAGGAATGAGAAAACAATTTACTATTGCATTATGAAACAAATAAATCAATAACATTTAAATGAAATTTACTTCATTTCATTCATTAACGTAACTGAATTAATTTTCAGTAATAGTCATAATTAATGGATTAATTCTTTAAAATAAACTCAATTTCTTTCTTAATGAAGCAATATAATGAAGCATGGATTTGCAAAAGAATGACAGAATTTAAATATGGAATTTGTTGAATTAAGGACATGAACAGTAATGAGATATTCCTTAAGTGTTCCTCCTCTGGGTGTTGTCATATAAACTTAAATTCTTTACATTAATGCATTTATTTTCCTAAATTTAACGTAATTAAGTTTTATAGTCAATGAATTAAATTTCATTAATATTCATGTATTAAATTAAATTAATTTTCATTAATTAAATTTCATTAATATTCATGAATTAAATTAAATTAATTTTCATTAATTAAATTTCATTTCTTTTCATTATTAATGCATTGATTCTTTGTATACATGCATTCTTTTTCTTAATTGTAATGTCATTAATTTGCATTATTAATGCATTAATTCTTTGCATACATGCATTCTTTTTCTTAATTGAAATTTCATTAATTTTCATTAATTGTCACAATTAAAAATCTAACTATTTAACGCAAACTCATTTTTCATAATGAAATATAATTTAACAATATAATTCAAAATATAATTTAAAAAATAGTACTACAGTTTTTATTTTATTTTTTATCTTATAATAATTCTACAATATTGATTGAGAAATACAATTATAATTCGTTTTGTACTGTTAATGCAGTCAAACTTTAACTCGGACATCATTAATTTAAAGATCTATTTTGATTACTTGCGTAGTTACATATTGATGTTTTTCCTTACAAGTAATAATATAGCAATCTTATAAGAAATAATGAAATATAGTGACTAAAAACAAGGTGATTATTGAATAGACATCTTGTTTCCGTTGAGTATTAAATTTTTATTCGCTCAGTGGTATATTATTTACCAGACTGTACGTAAAAGAAAAGTTATTTTGGTTCAAGGTAAAATTAATCAACGAAAAAAAAACCAAAAAAATCTATTTTGAAAAACAGAATGAATTTTTTTTTTGATTAAATACAAGTAAGATTCAATAAATTTCTTGCAATAAGAATTTTGTTCTAAAACAAAAAAGTTTTCTGCATAGTTCTGACTGAGAAACACTTATTCTGTACGATCCTTTTAATTATTTTTTATAAAGATAACTCTATAATAAGAAGTGTGATATCAGTTCGTATTTTTTAGTAAATAATTTATCCTTTTCTCTTGCAGTTCCACCCAAACGTCTGGTCATTCGTGATGATTTGGGTCAAGAAATTCGTGATATCGCAGGGCCTTACAAAGAAAAGTCGGACGTATCTCTCTATTGCGAAGCCCAAAAAGGTAATTTTTGCTCTTTCATAAGTGTCTCTTGTTCGATTTGGGGTCTTGATGATCTTGTAATAGATTTCAAATTCCAAACTACTGGTTTGCCGATTCAGGGGGGGGGGAGTATCATGGAGGAGTTCTTGTACTCAAGGATCATAATTTACGAGCATAACAGGTATATAGAGCATTGGCATGACACTTAGTAAAGGATTATATTAGATGAATAAATGTATTACATAGTAGAGTAACTAATTACTAATAAAGAGGTGAAAACTGAAGAAAAAGGAAGGAAAATTCTAAATGAATGTTACTCTTCCGAATTAAAAGATTCTAAATTCTAAATTAAAAGGTTCAGTTTCTAAATCTGATTCCTCTGTTGGTAAACCTAAGTTAACATATTCTTTTTCTTTGTGTGAAGTCACCATATTCATTGAGTTTTGTTCACAATTGATTTGAATATAGCTGTAAAAGAGTTTGTGAATATTTATCTTCAGCATGATTCAGAATCTAAAATTTAAAACGACCAATTCCTAACTTCTATTATATTTCAATTCCTACTATTCTCTCTCTCTCTCTCTGTATATATATATATATATATATATGGTGTTGTTCAAATTTTCAATCGTAAATAAAATACTTGTAGTGGATGACATTTGATGTTAATACACAGTTTTTTCATATATCAATTCATTTATTTTTTGTTAATTGATTAAAAACTAATTTAATCGCCCTTATAGTAGTTCGTTATAGTAGTTGTTAGGTCGGGGAGCCTGGTTGGTAGGATATTGCATTCGAATCCCTTTTGCTAGGAGTTCGAACCTAGTCGCAAAGTTCTCCATGTCGAGAGTTATAACACTGGGGGAACTGTGTCAAAGGTGAGCGTTATTCGGGCGCTTCAGAGTCCATACCCTTAAAACCTACTGCACCTCCTCCTTCTGTTGTAAAGCGAACACGAGAGCAATAATTGTAATTGTTTTATAAAAAGTAACTATTATTTTTTTTAATTTAGGAAGTTAAAAAAATTTATTTTAGTAGCTAAAATAAAAAATTTCCTTACTTCCAAAATTTTTCTTAATTTTAAAAGTAGGAATTGATTTTTAAAAATTGTCCTTTTTAATACTTGTTTAGATATTCTATTCAGAATTTTTTCTCTTAAAAGTTTAATTTATTTCGACATACTAATAAATGACAATTGAGATATGGAATAATATTTGCTTATGTAAATCGTAAACAAGTAAAGACAAATATGAACTTCTCACTTATCACAAAATAATCTCATAGAATGTAATACTGCAAACAATTGATTTTGAAAGCAGCTGTTTGAAACCTTCTGTAATATTATTCGCGTTCTATTGATAAATAATAGTTGCGAAAGAGCCAGTTAGTGCACGAATTTTGATGATTTTTTAGCATTTAAAAGCTAGGATTCGATTAATTCAAAGTACTAGAAAAAACGTTTCTGTATTTTAAGATGCACTTTTCCGACTGATTTAAACCAAAAGTTATATACAGAATTACAACTATAGTCCTAAAATTAAGTACTGAATTTTATATAATTATTTAAGTCATTGGATTTTTAAGCTACCATGACTGAAAATACAAATAATAATCCCTTTGTTGTTGTTTCCGAAATATATCTATATTTTAGGTATTCAATCCGTGTATCAATTTCTTTTATCCTCATATCTTCGTGTAATCGGACAAAGGCATTTATTACGAATAGATTTCGTTAAAAAATTGTCACGAATTAACTAATTCGTTACTTCATTAGAAGAATTTAATACGTTTTGAGTTATGTTTACAGACATACAGACAAAGCAACAGATAGACATATTTGATTTCAAAAATGTGTTCTTTGAACTTGATATATAAATGCAGATATTCATCAAAATCTAAGTTAAGCTGTATATGAAAACTCTTAATTAAAAAAAAAATTAAATATACAGAAGCTTTAAAGATTATATTTATTTAGTCGAAAAAAAAAGAAAATTACTAATTACATTTCTTACTAAATCTTGTTATTTTTCAAATTTAGCTAAAGACAAATTAAAGATTTATTTTTAAAAATATATAAATTTTAATAAATAAAGTTAATTTGTGAACATAATTACAGGATTCTCCAATAAATAAGCTGAAAATAAGTATAATCAAAATAGATAATTTAAAATAAACATTAAAATTAAATAAGTTAATATTTCTTATGTACGCACAACATGTAATATTCGGAAAGACATAAATTACACTAAAAAAATATTTAAATCATAATTTAAAAATTCTCTTTTTTTTCTCGTTATATCATTGTGCAATATTCTAACACAACTGAACGTGGAAATCCTAAAATTTGGATGCATTTACCTATTAAGGGTATATTTTTGAGTTTTTAAAATCAATTCAGAGTTATAAACTTTTTAAAACAAATTAAAATTTTGATGTCGAATTATGTATAGTAAAATTAAGTTAGCATAAATATTTTTAAGAGCTGATGGGAAAAAAAATTCCAATTTCCACGAATTCAAACTATGTTGGAATTAACCAAACATCAGTAAAATGTTATTTATTTGTTTTCGCATAAAATAGTTTTGAAAATATATATATAAAAAAAACTTAAATTCTCCCCCGACTATCCAAAACTCCCCAAAATGGTCCCCTCTTGCACGTTATTTCAAGAAAATATACACATCCCGTTTTGTTTCTCTTCGCAAATGAAATATTTCTTTCACACGGCGATACCGGAGGCCCTTCCTATGTGAAATATATTGAAAATAACTCAGTTTGAAATGGTTCAAAAATGAAATATGACCTTCCTTTTGGAAATAAATATCTCCTCCATTCAAAAGGATGCTATCGCTTTGCCGTATCGCGTACCTTCAAAACGCTTTTCGAAATCGCTGTAAGAGCCTTCAAACTAAATTTATGCTCGTAGGGTTACTCTGAATTTAGGGGGATGTACCACACATTCAATATTTTTCTTCCACAAACTTCATATGAATCATTTCACAGCTTTTTTTAAAGGCGATAATTCATTTGAAAGATTCACGGAATTTAAATGCTTGTCATCTTTTTTTTTTTCATTTTCATTATAAGTTTCTATATAAATTTGAAATAGCAATGATTTCTACATAGAATAGAAATCTTTGACGAAGTTCTTGCAACAGGATGGTTGAAAAAAATCCTTCAACTGTTCAAGATAAGTTTATTGAAATTTGATTGATGAAAGCCAGAGTCCTTATGAAATAATTTCAACACTCACATTTGACCGTTAATCATTAAAAGGACTCATTATCCTATTTTTATTTGAGGTAGTTTATAGCATATAGAGTGTGTACCAAAGCTTAATATAAGATTTGAATTTGCCCTCATTCGTGTGGAAAAGTACTGGCAATCCTATTAAAAACCATTTACAACTGTTGGTTAAAATGCTATTAAAATGTATTGTTGCCTAATTTAACATCGTGTTAGCGCAAAATTTGAATTAATTGTGAAAGACAGTTATTTTCCTTTAAATTGTTATATTTTTATTGGATCGTAAAGTAAAAATGTTAGATTAAGTATGAAGTACCTCATAGGGCAAATAGCCTCCATGGCTATGTTGACGTATATGTACTATTTTGTAGAAATGCTCCATGACCATTTTGCATTACTGTTATTGAATTTCGTTTATGAGGAGTTTGATTTCTTCCTTCAATGCTCGTATGCTTGTGATTTTGTTGGTACAGACATTTGAGCAAATAATCCCATAAAAAGAAATCCATTGGTGTTAAATCATGCGATCTAGGGGGCGATTTTCGAATTTTTGAATTGTGGCAACCATCTTTATTTTTGAAACATTGTTCAACAATGATAACACGTTGTTCAATATTATATCATCACTCAAATGTTTTTAAATAGGTTTGCTAGTAATTTAATGCACGAATGGTGGCAAATTCTTATGTTGCGGTGATTTTGGGGCACCATTTGTAAATCAAATAAATGAATTTTATTATTAAATATACTTAAATTTTAACGTTGTATCCCCTAACCACTTGAATGCTTTACCCGTATGCCGTATTTTTATGTATTTATCGAATTTTGATAGTTGTAAATAAAAAATAAACCATTTATAACAACTATAATTAAACAGTAAAATTATTTCTAATACGTAGATAAGTCAAGTATTCTATGAATTTCCATTTGAATCAAAATAAGTAAATAATTCCAAAATTAAAGGTGTCATCTGATTAGGTAATAAAGAAAATAAAACCGTTAAGAGTTAAAATGAATAAATAAACAAGTATATTATTTATACAAATCATAACGACTATAATTCAATAGTAAAATGACTTCGAATACGTAGATAAGTCAAGTATTCTATGAATTTCCATTTGAATCAAAATAAGTAAATAATTCCAAAATTGAAGGTGTCAACTGATTAGGTAATAAAGAAAATAAAACCGTTAAGAGTTAAAATGAATAAATAAACAAGTATATTATTTATATAAATCATATTCTTCTGCTCAAAGGACAATTTATAAAGACTAGTGTTTGAATCAAATGAAGTAAATTCACGGTTTTTTAAATGTTACATTTTTGATTAAATTGCTTAAAGTTTATTTCTGCTCTTCTCTGAAACAAATGTCAGCAAACAAATTGGTGCAAAAATAAAATTTTGAAATTCAGATTAGTTTTAAAAGTATTTTCAGATATTTTAGAAACACGGAAGTTTGCTCAAAAGCAAGAAATAAAATCTTATATGAAAACTAAAACACCATTCTTGTGAATGCGTGCCATTTCTTTACGGACAAAAGTTAAACGCTACCTTTATCTTGAAGTTCAGAAATCTAGCAAAGTGTAATTTTTTTTCAAAATTTTTGTTAAATAATTTTGTATTATTTTAATATGCAATCTATATTTTAATTATTTACTGGGCGGGAGAATTTAAAATTCGCCACTCAAGCGGAATTGGAATGGCATTCAAACTTTCTTTAACACTTTGACTTAAAAAATGTAAAGAATAAAACTATAATAATATCAATAATTTGCCTAGATACTGCAAATGTTTAAAAAGAAAAGTAATGATAAAAAATGGCGAGCTACTTTTTCTTTGTCAGAGAGAAGCAAATTAAAAAAAGAGTAGCTTGCTTCATAATGTCAGCTGCAAGTTAAGAAAAAATTAATGCATTGTCGAGGATAAATTAATGACAATTATGTATTAAAAGGAATCGGTTGATAATTAGTTTACTTTTCAACTAATCATCAAAGTTTAAGGAGATAAACTATCTTCAGTAATCCATAATATAATTTAAAATATTTGCTGACTATGATTATTTACTTATGATAATTGATATAATAAGATTATCATTATTTAAAGAGATTTTTCATAATTTCACATATGCCATAAAATCATTATGTATTGTATTGAATTAATTAAGAAAAGTTAGAAGCCATATAATTGAAAAATATAGTTATTACGGTTATTAAATTATAAGTTATTTTAAATACGTTCATTAAAAGTTATATTAAAAGGTTTATAGAAAAGGAAAACTGTACATTCTGAATTGAACTAATTTTCTGGGTAGGTCACATCATAACATCTAAGGTTTCTAGAAAAAAAGAAAATTCAAGAAATCTGTTGAAAAAAAAAGACGAAAGAAATTAAAAAATTGAACTTATTTAATAAACAAATATTAAATGGAAATAATATTCCCATTTAGTATGATTTCAACTAGCACAGACCCGATAGTATTTGTTGTTTAATTACATTTTGACTTACAATTGTGTTTAGAATTAATTACGGAAATATAAAAGTAATATGTATGGAAACCATCATTTAAATTTACATTAAAACATTTACTCGAAATTAAAACCCGCACTCTCTGAATTTGTCCATACGTTCGCTTGAGTCATTTTATAACTACTAATGAAGTTTCTAGAAATAAGTGAAAGAAAGGAAAGTTCGAGAAATCTGTAGAAAAGCAAACGAAAGAAATTATAAAAAATCTTATCTTATAAAAAAGCCATCTATTGGAGCAAATGTCTCATGTAACTTGATTTTAAACAATATAAGCATGATCCTGTATATTGTTTAATTATGTTTAGAATTAAGGACGAAAAAGTAGAATCAATAGGTGTGAAAAACTTCATTTGAACCATTGATTGAAAATTAAAAACCGCACACTCTGCGTAGATCTAATCTTTCGCTTCAAGAAATCAATCACTCCCAAGAAATCCAAAAAAGTTTCAAGAAGAAAATAAACGAAAGGAACTCTATAGAAAAGCAAAGGATGAAAATTATAAAAATCTAATAAACAACCATTGAATGAAAGTAAGGTGCCCAATTAGTGGGATTTTAAACAAAGCAGACATGTTCCTGCCTGTTGTTTAATTATATACAGACATATGTTTAGAATTAATGAAGAAATATTAGATGAAATTTGTGTGAAAAATTTCATTTGAATTTTATTGAAATGTTTAATAAAACTTAAAAAACACCCCATTGCTCTGAATTGATCTAATTTTAAGAGTCATTTTAAAGCATCTTAAGTGGTTTTTAGAATTTTAATGAATGAAGGTGAGATTCTGGAAATCTGTATAAAAGCAAACGGAAGAAAGTAATTATAATTTATCTAATAAACTATCAGTGGATGGAAATAAAACCCGTAAAGCTTGATTTTAAGCAGCATATATATGATTGTTCGTTGTACAATTATATTTAGACAAATAAATGTGTCATGCAGTTTAGAATATATTTTCTGAATTGAATTTAGTTGGATACAATTTTTTTGAGAAAGAAAGATTTCTCAATATTCAGAATTCTTAATCAAAAAGTATGTGTAAAGTCCAATTATATATGCTATCATTCAAAGAATTTAAAAAAAGTCTACCCGATAATATTGTAAGGTCTGCCAACTTTGGAAACCTTTCTCACCTCATATAGCAACCCTTCTTACCGAACGTGGAAAGAGAAGGGCTGAACGAGGGTGAAGGCAGATCAGTCGGAGAGTGGAGAGATGGGTAGAGAATCCGAGGATTCAGTCTAGAACTAACGAATCGAGAGATGAGAGGCCAGTCTAAACCTGAGACTGACTAAGTTTAAAGATGATGGGATAGTTTTGTGTCTTCCGTATTTTTGCTTTATTTGTATGCTGTGTCCCGTATCTACATATAAATAAAAATTTGGGACTAAAACTATATGTGATCACTGTCTGTACCACTCACATTAAAGAAATCCAACGCAGAAAAGAAATTGATACAAATATAACATTCACTTTAGTTTAAAAATTGTTTGGGAAAAGAGGACGTAAACGCTAGAAATATATAATAGAAAAAATTTCAATTTAAAATATGCATGATATAGTAATTACTTTCCATGTAGATTCCAAAGAAAAACGTATTAAAGGAGACCCAAAATATTCTCATTAAGTAAATTATGTTCAAGTGTATATTGCAAAAGAAAAAAAAACAATAATTCATTATTGGTTCCATCCTTTTAACATTAAATATTAATTACTCGCATCTATACACTTTTAACTTATTCCGAGACATTTCTTTTCATAATAACTTCTCCAGGAAGGATTTGATAAGAAAAAAAAAAGGATGTCCGTTAAAGTATTTTAATTTCTCATCATTCTGTTCTTATGATAAGATTCCCTAAAATGTCTCATTATTCCAAACCCTCGCGAAAATCGACGCTAATCTTGGAACGAAAAAGTTAAAATTCCTTAATTCCTAATTGTTATTATCTTTGTTGTTCACATTTAGCGACTAATAGAAAAAACAAATTTATCTAGAGATGGGTTTTTAGTTCCGGAGCAGTATAGCGGACAAAAAAAAGGTGACTTGGTGTTAATTTTTTTTGAACATGGAATGCAGAACGTGCTTTATGTTTATGCTATACCTCCTAATCACAACTAATGAGGCAAATTTCTAAATTGAGCCTCATTAAAGTTTTGTTTCTAGATAATGAGGAGAATATTAGATTTTTTTAAAAAAATTTCCTCCCTTCTTTATTGTCGTGCTCTTTTAAGTTTTTAATCTAGTTTTGTTTATTCCCACGATGCATTTTGCTAGAATTAATGTCAATTTTTCTTCGATAACTAGATATAGTATTGAATAAATATATGGCACAAACTGTTTTACGTCATTTTTATTTTGCTATCTATATATATATATATATTATTGTAATATTGTAAACAATTTTAATAATTCTTGATATCAAGAGTATTTTATTTTTTAGCTGTGATTTAATACTTAGTGGGAGACGATTTTCATTGTTTGTATTTTGAGGCATAAAATATTTTTAAAAAATATTTGGCTTTACATCAATTGGTTTCATTAGCTTTATTACTTTAAATTGTTGCAATAGATTATCAAAAAAAAAAAATAATAATATGCTTCTTCATATCTGCAATTTTTAAAACTTTCTTTTTTGATGTTTTTTTATTGTTTATCATTGCTTTTTCATAATTGCTTTCACTTTTTGCAATTCGAACTTTAACCTTTCACTCGTCTTTTGTTCAATTTATAAATTGTTTGCTTTAAGTACCAAAAAGCGAATGCTTAGCATTCAAGCTTTTATTATCATTTCAAGTTAATTCCAGCTTGATATGCACATTTGGAACTTTCGGTTAAATACTATGTTCATATTTACTTTCCTATAATGATTCGTATTGTTACGAACACTCTCACAAGAAAACGACGCGAAATGCAGCCGTTTTTGTCTAGGAAAATGTGCATTAAATGTAGGCAACACAGACTACAAGCACAGCGAATTAGCTCTATTTAATCCTCTAATTTCTGGTAACATCAAAACTATAGAACGTACGTCTCAGATAAAAGACACTCCCTCAAGCTAAGGCAACTAACGTAGCTCGTTCTACTAGCTGGTCAGATTTTTCACCTTAAGTCGCGTCTTAAATAGTATTCCACTATAGTGCGTGGGATAAGCAGAAAACGAGCTCTAGTTCCGGGCGATTGTGGATTTTCTCAAGCATTCTCTGGGAACAAATCTTTATTCCTGAGCTTTTGCTTCAGATTTTAGAATTTGTTAAAAACCGTTAGTTATCTCATTAGTTCAATACATCTCCAAATTAGTAAAATATGGCGATTTTCTGCTGTAAATTCCCTTAAAACGGTTTTTTCTCGCTGTCGCACGATTACATTACAAATAATTTTATAGAATTAAACTATTTACAAATATTTAAATACAAACATTCATAAATATTTACAATATTTACAATAATTACAAAAAATCCTAAATATTTGCAATATTTACAATAATTACAAAAATTCATAAATCTTTACAATATTTACAAACATTCATAAATATTTACAATATTCAGAATAATTAAAAATACTTACAGTATTCAGAATAATTACAAAAATTTATAAATACAATAATTACAAAATTCATAAATATTTATAATATTTACATCTTATATAATACATAACAGTATTCTACTGTTGTGATACAAAATATATTAAATAAGATGATGATTTTATTTTCCTATTCAATTTTTTTAAAACAAATTATATATAATTTTACTTGACATTTAATTGGAGTGTAAATTTATTGTACTAATATTTTGGTTTGATTTGACGAAGTCATGCTTTTATGTTTTGGTATAAAGTGCATGTTTATATTATTTATATAATTTAAAAAAACAAAATAATATGTAAGATGGCATGAAGCTTGATATTCTCTTAATATATTTTATATATCGATAAAATTTTAAATATCGATATTTTATAAATTGATAATAATATATATATCTCCTGATAATATTTTAAATATCGATTAAAAATCTGTTACACCCGATTCATTATCTTTCCTTATTTTCGTATTAATCAAATAACTTGTTCCATATATTTTAAATTGCCGTTCTTAAGGAATTTATGTATTCAATTGATGATTAAAATATAGATAAATATATTCATGAATTTAGTTTTCTTTTTCTAAGGTTTAATGATGTTCAAAAAGGTATCAATATGTATTTGGAAAAAGATTCTAGAGTATTTGCTATGTGTGCAGACCGAATGTATGTTAAACTGTTTCACTACTAATCCAACCCGAATAGGCCATGAAAGTCCCTTATTAATGAGTCCTTTTGCTTCGATTTCCTCTTTAAAAAAGAATGTAGGATGTAAAAAACAGTTAGCAATATATATATATAAACCTTCGCTTAACATTCTTAAATTCTCTTTTGAAAAAGAGAAACTGGTCCAAAACTAAACCATTAACGCAGGAAAATTCAAAACAGGGAAGGGTTGCCTTAGAAGCAAGATTATTAATCAGTCTAGATTCAAATCTACTACTAACTGCCTGTTATAGAAATAATGGGGGAGGGTGTCTGATCTTGAGGTTATAATGCTATCATCTGCTCATTAATTTTTTGGCAACAGGGACCAGATGTAACTTCAGAGTTATATTTTGGTCTAAATATTTTATATACTGGAAACACATTAATCCAAAGTAGTTAGGAGTAGAGATTTCAAAATTTACTAAATATTTTAATACTAGAAATTCTGTTACATTTTATAATGAAATCGATATGATGGTTAGTAGCCAGAAATTCTTTAAATTTTGGATACAATTTTTTTTTAAAAAAAATTAATAATTAAATAATTTATTTCGTTCATGGATTTTAAGAAAAAAAGGTTGATACAAATAAATTGTATTTTAATCAAAAAAAGAAAATAAAAAATCAAGAATTTCATAGCAATTAAAAGCTTATGTTTATGAATAAATGACTTTATGTAATGAAAACATTATACAATATATAATAATACTAAGAAATCTAAGCCATGAATGCTTTAATCTCCTAAGTGCTGTCGATCCTTTAAAGAAAATAATTTCGCCATAGAAAAGTATATATATTATCTATATATCTTCATTAAAAGAAGATAAAATGGAATAAAGGAGATACAGGAGCTAGATTGCTAGATGAATATAGAAGCTAGATTGTTTTTCCTCGTATTTTCCTAAGAAAATACACCAGCTCTATATGAATGGTTTTATTTATAATATTTTGTGCTAACGGCTGATTCTCATATTATTCAATGCTAAAAGAATTTAAGCAACGATTAGGGGAATAATTAAAGTTATAGATATTGCAGAAAAACAAGTTACTGAA
>JAOUZG010003724.1:2424523-2457044 GCA_026289955.1 Argiope argentata
ACTTTGTAAATTAATAAATCGATTCATGGATATGAAATTAATAATTAGATATATTACAGTAAAAATAAAACAAGGAACTCTTTTACAATAAAATTTAGATCATAATAAGAATATGATTATTCAAAAAATTCAGGTTATCCTGAAATTTGATATAAAAATGAAAAAAAAAAATTAAAAAATGTATAAAAATTGCAAAATTGTATTACTTAAAAAATTTAGTTGTATCAATAAATATTATTCAAATAATCCTTTTAATAAATAAAGTAATAAAATTCATGATTAATAGTTTGATTCATAAAGTATTTCACCAGTAAGATAAATAAAGTTAATGAACAGACAATATATAGCACTTTGAACACTATTGTTCGAAATAGACACGACAAAAATAAGATGAACAGTTGGCATCTCATGTGTTTAATGCCTTCTAAAAATATTTTTAGTTTTATTTTGTTCTATGGTATAAATTAAGTATTAAGTTCATTTGTATAGAAGTCACCCAGAATTATAAGAAGGAAAAATTGCTGAAGGAATAAAAGTGATTGCCTCAGGGTCCCATCAACCAGGAAATTAAGAATATAAAATCACATTGTAAAAGCTTTATAATTATTACCTCACCCTAACAATCAACTTTCTTATTTCACTTTGTGATAACTGTTTCCCACCAACTTACGCTAAAGTTGAAAGTATTGTTGATGGCAAATTGTTTTATTTCTAACACTTTTTTTATTACAAGACTGTAATAAATCAAACAATACACCAAACAAGTGTACATTTTACAAGTTTTGTTCTTAACACTGACGAGGGACTTAATACCAACGGACGCTCTGGAGTTTTGTAATTGAATTTTTTTTCTCTATATCTTGTATTGACTTTGAGAGAGGAACGCTAATTCTGTTGTAGGCTACCAGATGACGATGTCACTTTACAATACCTAGACACCAGGTTTGTTGTCATAGCTGTCATCATTCTGAAATTAAAGTGAAATATAAAGACTTAAGTGATCACGCTATAAATATGTATATATGAACTATAGCTGTAATATTTTATTTCTTTTTGTTTTATACCTACCTATATATTTATTTCATTTTATTCAAACGCGTTCAGTATTTTAGAGGTGAAAAAGTGAAAAATTATTCTAATTTTGAACATAACTGCAGACTTAACTCTCTTAATTCTGAAATTGTTAATCAAAAATTCATATACAGCCACGATTTTAAAATTTTAAAACAGATTATACTGATTCAGGTAATAATTTATAGATTGATGGAGTTTTAAAAGAACGATAGCTATCCAAAACTTTGCATAGTTTCACAATACCTATGAAAACGAGACAGATGATAATATCTTATGCTTTTGTATACCCGTGGTTAAACCAAGATGACCTTATACTTTCACAGTTCGTAGACAGTCTCTAATATTAAAGGGTCTGTATTTGGGACTTTGATTAAAAATTTTAATTGTATCTGTTTAATTTCAAGTAATGCTAAAACTTCATGTATAAATAGCTCGATATTAATGGTTAAATAAAGTATTTCTCTAAAATTTCAAAAGCCTTTACAAAATGGTTTCAACTGCTCTAGATGAGAACAGACAATATTACTTAATTTCTTATGAATGAACAGGCACTATTTTTAATGTAAAAAATATATTTACATGATACAAGTCAAATCTTTAATATACCTATTAAATTTAGAAACCCTTTCTCATTCTATAACAGAACGAAAGACAAGAAGTCGCATAATATTTACAGATCGAACATGAATTATCATACTTCAATGAAAATATTAAGTTGAGTCTATAATGAAAGGATAAATGCACGGTAACATTAGGGTGTCCCATAAGTTATTTTCATACATGTAATATAAAATAAATACTCAATATTTACTGTTTAAGATAATATTTATTTTATTATATTAGAATCCTTTTGCTCTATTATATTCTTCTATCCCTCAAGAATCGCCATTAGGCCTTCCTTCGGTTGATCTGTAGAGAACATCACCCCCTTGGCGCACTTTCAAAATCGCCAACTCCCGTCGCTCTTGAGTCATATCTCCCGGAGGAAGATATCCTCCAATGACAACATTGGGTTACCATATTTGGCGCTAAATATCCATGGTGAAAAGAGGGTGATGCTCTCTCATGTTTCGCCCTTCCTTCCAAAATTGCTTTGTTATGGACAAGAAATAGTTTTCGAGGAATGCTTTTATTTCGCTGATGGATTTTAAGCACTTATATCAAAGATAATATTTTAAGTATAGAAAGACGTTATATTCAGATGGTGCTAGATTTGATGAGTATGTAGTAAAAAAATACTAAATAGACCATAAGGCCTTTTCTTTTACAAGTAATGCAGTGTATGCATTATCAAAAACAACGCTTCGTCGGTTCATTAATTCTGGTCATTTTTTGCTATGTTAACTTTAAACTGTTCCAGCTAATGGTAATATTTCATAGAATTTATTATTTTATTTTGAAGACGGAGCTCGTATAATATTACGTTTTTCATATCCCACCGATTGGACAAAAGAAATCTTTTGGCCAGAAGTCTTATCTTTCCGACAGTTGAAGAAGTATCACCAAAGATTCTTTATAGTGATAACTTATAAAGATAGACGTATCCTTACACCAAATGCGTTTTCTATGCATATTTTTATATAAAATCTGTTTTGTCTACAATGGCAAGCCTCTTTAAAAATGGATCATTTTTCCATTCATACAGCAGTGAGGAAGAAACTTTTGGGACACCTTAATATGGCCATAAGATTCTACAACATTATTCTTAGAATAATAAAGAATATATTACTATTTCCTAAGAAAAAAAGTATTTTCATTACATGAATTGAACAGCCCTATCACCAAAGATTGATAACAAAGACATTGCAGAATATTCTAAGAATATTATTTTTACTTTACTTGGATGTAGCTCGGATCCTTAAAAATATTGCCTGATCGAACGCCATAACACGGAACGCAGCGAAAAGATGAACGATTTTTCGTTCTCGAAATAGCGAGATAAAATAGAGGAAAGATTACCCTACTGATGGTATAAGGCTACAATTTATTCTCTTGATGATGTTTAGACGTGGTTAGTGAAGATCAACTGGATCATGTAAGGATGAAGCGCCTTAATATAGAGCACGAAATCTATTCCTCTAGAAAGCATTTAGGAAGAGAAATGTAATTCAGTGTTCCTCAAATCGAATAATTTTTATGTTACATATTAAAATACAGTTACGACAATTCATTCAATTTAGAGACAAATAATTTTCTGAGACCGATTTTGCTTTCAAGAATAGACGGAAAACAAACGAAATATAAAACTGTAAAATTTACAAAGTTTATGACAAACTCATTTGTAAAAAGATATATTTTGAAACAATTGGATGTTTCGTGTTGCTAAATGAACCATTGAAAATTACTATCAATATGGGACCTTTTTTCATTTTCTCTTATAAAAAATTATAAAATTTTATACAAATATAAAATACAGAAGGGCCTTTATAGCCTGATTGGTAGAGCGTTGGACTCGTAGTCTGAGGTTGCGAGTTCGATAATCACCAGCCAAAAGATTCCCCGAGTGTGTCATGACTGTTGCTCGTTAAATTTGTCGTGGTTTCAAAGTTATCCATGTCGAGAGTAATAACACCGGGGGTACTGGGTCAGAGGCAATCATTCTCTGTTCCAGATCTAAATTATTATCTGAGCTGAATGAATGATTATGCATGAAGGAAGTTCACCCCCTAAAAAGGGTTGTGACGTGTGTGTAGCTAATGCATTCTCTTGGCTCTAGATGGCGCTACTTGTAAAACAAGAGACGCGTATCTACGGCTTAAAATATGCCGATGTATCAGCGGGGTTTGTTATTGACAAGTGTCATAAGTAGCAATAACATAAAATATAGTACTCATAAAAAAATTCGAAATTGTGGATTAGATGAATCTTCATGTTTTCAGACCCCCCCCCCCTGAGTTTAAAACTTTTGAAAAAAGTCCGCAAGTGTGACAAAATTTAACTCAAAGCCACTTTGAGCTTAACGAATGAAAATTTATATACAGACTTAAAACCAGATTCAAAGGTTTCTATCATATTTTGAGCAAAATCCGTTCAGTGGAATTCGGTATGACCAGCTATTCGAATATAAATTAACACGATAATTACAAAGCGTTAATCACAAAGTAAATAAAATTAGACACACAGAGTTAACATCTATAGTCTAATCATTTAAGTATTTCCTGAAAATCTACAATGTTGATCCTTTTGTCAGTATGTCCTATCAGAAACGTAGCATGATAATTCAAAGATCCGGTGACTTAAATACATCAAATTTCATCCTTGATTCTGTGACTATAACTAAAGTTCTCTATAAATTCTTTATTTTTATTTGTTCGGAAAGAACCTGTTATCAAGTTTCGTACACATGCTTACCATCTTTATTCTATACACCTATCAAATTCTGAGACAAATCCAACGAGGGTTTGACTGTCTATCTGTCTGTGATTTTGAAGCGATAACTCAATGTAATGGTTTCAATTTATCAAAACTGATATCAGATTTTTGTAACTCGGATTATTAGCTTTTGTACCAAATGTTTGTTTTAACCGGTTGATAAAAATATGTCTAAAACAAAAATTATATTTTTGGTTATTATTAAACGACGCCAGAATTAACTCATAAGCACTCCTCAAGAATCAGTAAAAACGCTAAATTTAATTCAAAGTTCCATATTTCGTAACTATTATAAGCCAATAGCACGCGAGGCGTTTACTGGGGTAACATCTCTGCTAGAGAATATGCGAGAAAGATTTTAGGAGACCACTTCAGATGTTTTCTATTACAAACAAACAGTTTAGATTGGGTGATTTGAGAATCGAATATTTATTTAATGTAGCTTATGTATTTATAAAAGAAAAGCTCTAATTACGACACTTGCGTGTTAGACCGCCCAACTTTATCGCCAAATTTGAAATCGTCGGCAATGAGTTGCTAAACCGTTGGCGATCGTTGGCGAAGACGATCTAATACGTAAGTACCCTAATTATTTCATATTATAATATACATATATAGAATGCTATATTCTGAAATACAACAGAAATTCGATTAAAAAAATCCTAGCGGTTGTATAATCTTAAAAAGTCTTATGATAAATGAATCACATGCAGAGGCTGAAATTTTCTCTAAAATATTCATTAAACCCATGCACTTTAATATTTTGTAATTACAAAATGAAATATTTTATATACTATGAACTTTAATATACGTAAAATGTTGGTGCCTAGATCAATTTTATTTCTAAAGATGCCTCAAGCCAGATGAAATACAACAATGATTAATCCGAATTGCTGCCATTTGTATTTTGCTGCTGTATTGATTAATGTCTTAAGAACACATGTATTTCATTTAAATCTTTTCTCGGAAAATCCTTTCTGCCCTGGGAATTTAGAAGATGAATTATTTACTAAGTTTCTAGGTTTATAATATTACCTCTCCAAATCCACCCTGAATGAGAGAATTTATTAACGTAAACAAGCATTTAAATCTTAAAATGCTCTGAATTTCAGTTAACGTCTAATGAGCATCTAAGTACTCTTAATGAACCAGAACTCATGAAGAAGCGATGTGAATAGTTTCGAATGTTTATTATAAAGTCAGAGTCATGGCCTTGTTTCCGATTTAGTTTTCTTTTTACAATTAAAATTCTACCGTTAAGCAAACAAAATAAAAACATAAAGTTAAGAAAAGAAAAGAAAAATATAAAAAAAAACTAAATCTGCTTTCCATAATTCCATGTTATTATATGAGAACATTATTATTTTAAGTCAATGTTTGTCTTAATTCATTTAAATCATTAACCAGTTTAAACCGGTTGAAAACAATCAGGTGACTGTCCGATTATGCATACTTCGATGTATATAAAAACGGTGGTTCTTTTCATCTGAAAATCGGTTGAACTCCAAAAATTAATCCCCACTGAGACCATCTTTTTTGCTTGGAAATCCGGTTTAAACTGGTTTGGAATGATGATGAGAAAATTATATTGCGCAATTCTTAATTTTTAGGAAACCAATTATATATATTTATATATATTTCATTTCAAAATCTTTCAACCTCCACATTTTATTTGACAACTAAAAAATTGAAAATTGAAATTAAAAAGAATTATATTGCAATTGTAATGCCCGCATATATATATATATATATATACCTTTCAATTGCAATTTTCAATGTCCTATGCCTTGGACAATTTCCATCGAGGCATCGGTGAGTTTTAAGCCGAAATAAGCGTCTTTTGTTTCAAGTAGTACCAACTAGGGCCAAGAGTACGACCTACTCAGCCTCTTTTAATAGGGGAGAGGGGCGCTTTCCCACATCTCACATAATACTAAAGAACAACCATTCCGGACCGAGACTCGAACCCGACAGCCCAGCTCTACCACTATGTCAGGACCTGTGCACTAAGCATTTGTATGCCAGTACTTTACAATACGATTGTAGCCACAATGACACATAAAAAGTGACAACATTGATAAGTGAAACTTAGTTCACAGTTTCAGATTCATCTTATCAAAATTTGTACGAAATTTGTTGAAAGGTAGATACCTTTTGTCAGTCCGTCGGTCTTTGCTTTAACTCAAATTTCCAGTGACTTACATAAATTAAATTTGTTAGTCTATTTGTATTTAAAACTTTCATTCGAATCAATTTTTTTCTTTTCATCATGTGAAACAAAGTGTACAAAATAAACATTTGTTACATAAAGAAACTGAAAATTAAAACCTTACTGGCATCTTACGCATTGTATAACATCTTTATTGTGTAATTACGTGTGCGAGATAATTAAAGTAGACTATTTTCTATGGTATTGTTTGCTGTCGTCAGAAATAAACCTGTCCATCAATTATATTGTGATACAGTTTATAAAGTAAGTGCAATCATTATAATAATGGAAATAATATCAGAAGACAATATTTTAATAATCAAAATAATAAGATAATAATCAAAGATAGATAGTAGATAATAATCAAAATATCAGATGATATTTCCAGCAGAATTGCGAGTTGAATTATCATGCATACCAATCCTCAAGCGAAAGATTATATATAAGTGTGCGTTTAATGATATTTTAAAATCTAATTTTTATCTCGGTTAACTTCCAAATTTTTATCTTAAATTAGTTAATATTAACTACATTATAAAATGGTTTGTTAATTCTTGATCCATTTACCCCTTTTTATTTAATTATTCAAAACGCGCGCTCTAAGAAACGTTTGACCTCAGCATTTTCTCATTTATTGCGAAAGCCATATAATCCAGATAACAACTCTAGGGAAAGTGTCACTTTTGGTCAATGGTTATGTTACTCGGCTATTAACCCTCAGATTGCGAGTTCGGGCGTAGAGCTATCCGCATTTGCCGCACATGCTCCGAATGAAAGAATAAAAATTCGTAATGTTTATAAAAATCTTTTAAAGATACCTCTCTTTCCTAAATCGAAAATTGTAAAAAAAAACTATCAAATTCTCATGGTAAAATCCCTGCAGTAAAGATTTCTCTCTTTTTCTGTTGTGTCATAATTTAGACTGACGCTTCTCTTATAATCAATTATTTCTTGTGCAAATTATGCCTTCAGGGATGAAATGAATCTAAGTTAAAATTTCAAATTTCTTTCGACTATCAAAATTAAATTAAATATGCTATTTCAGAATCATAGATAGGTATTTGGTTTAGTAAGTAAGCACGAAGGGATAAAAAAGATTAAAATGAAATCTGCTTTGCATATTTCAATGTTTCATGTCAGAACATCATTTCTTGAACGGCCAAACACCACGTGCTCGTGCAAGTTAAATAGTATTTTTATTCATTTTAATCGTTTCATCGAATGAGTCACTTTAGTATAGTAAACGATAAAAAAAATTTTGTATCGCATTTCTTGTTTACATTTCCTATTTATTTCATTTCACATAATCACATGCTCAAAATGACATTTTTCTAGGTTTTTATTTGCTTTAGCCATTATCTTATTTTTCTTAATCACAGCTATTCTAAATGTGATGGCAACGCGTTATTAAAAACTGATTTTTTGAGATGCTCGTGCAGATAATACAATTTCACTTTTTCGCCAACGGATTTTTGTCTACCTCTTTCTCAAAATAACATCATGATCTGACATGATAATATAACTTAAATTTTAAAATATTTAATCTCATTTTTACAATGTCAGCAAGTTATGAATGGCTATTTCTAGAAAGAATTGTGATTTATTCAGATCAGTTCATTTATAATTCAAATCCAATTTGTTTCATTTATAGAATTTCTTTCAATTTAACAAGAAAAAGAACATATATGTATCCAGAAACAGAAATGAAATTCTATGTCTTTTGGAAACATAATTTATTTTTTTTTATTGTATCAAACCAATTTACGTCACGAAATCGTGTTAGTTCTGGTTTTATTAAGAAAAATAGCTATATATAGAACAAGACAAGATTTTTGTGAATATTGGGCATTTTAATAGCATATAGCATTGTAGATTTTCAGAATAATTTCAATACTTTCAGTTAGAAAATAACAGAATAAAAATTATACTCCCTTTTATGCAGTGAAAGACAAATATTTCGAAGTTTAGTTCAAAAACTCTTGCTGAAAGATAGCAATAGAAGCATTCGAACTACTCTGTAGTTTATCCATTGTATTTTAGTTTCAGTTTCATATGTTCAATCGTATTTTTCGAAGGCAGTTTCCATACTATTTATTTTCACAACGATACAGAAGAGTATTGGAAAACATTTCAGACATTTTTTAAAATCTTACTAAACATAAAACATTTTTGAAAAATCCATTGTATCTTTAAAAAAACAAAAAAATTTATCGAGAATATATAACTTTCAAGATTTCGTTCTATAGTGGTAGTGAACTATTTTTTTATAGTGCTTGTTTCAAACAATTTGTAATAGAATTTTAAAAATGCATGGATGTATTAATTTATTATAATTATGTAAATATATTGATAGCTATTTTTCCCTTTTTTGCTTTTTATTTGAATTATTTCTCCACAAAAAGTTCATAGCGTTAAATTTAACTACAGAAGAATATAAATAAAGTCATGAATAATGCATCTATGAATATGAGATGAAAAGCATAAAATGATGAAAAATGGGTATTTTGATTATTGTGATTAATGCAACAGAGTAATCTTTGTAGATTTCTAAATAGATTGTCTTGTATATTTTTGATTTGAATGTATAAAAATAAAAGTAATAGCGATATATGTATCTTTTTACTTGAATGGTCATGTAAATATTCAGAAATGTTATTTTCATTACTATTTTTTAAGTGCTATTATAAGAAATTCTAACACAAAACAATCATTCTAGTATAAAATGATGCACAATAATAATACTCTAGATATAATAAAAATAGGAAAAAATTTGTATAAAGAATGAAATAACAAATGAGGTAACCTTTCTTATTACGGCTTGAAGTTTATTAAAAAAATGGCCAACGTACTATCAAATGTATTTAGTGATATATATATTCTCTATTTTTATAGTGTCGTAATTGTTTGATTGATTAGTGTCGTATTTGTCTGATTGATTAGTGTAGTATTTGGTGTTGTATTGAGATATTCGGCACCATACCTTGTCGTCTTTAAACATTAATAATGAAGATGATATTAGTAATGGGAACATTTCCCCAAATCTGTTTTATTAAACGAAAATGTTGAAGCATTTATGTATGAAATGAATAATCAGTATGCAGTTAATAGGGACATGTATATATTTGGTGTATAAAAATTGAAAATACCAGAAAAAGTAGGCAATGTTACATTAATGAATAAATGTCCTTATGACATTTTGGACCAAGGCAGTTTACTGTCGTTGTTCACTACCATCAGAAAACACAAAGCATATTGTTACAAACCTGTAATTTTGCTTCCCAGCATATAAATTGTCATCGTTAGAAAGACCGTTTTATGATTACTCATGTTGCATATTGAGAGGGTGCCACGCCAATAATTCCAAAGCTTGGCAACCATGTGGCGACAAAATGGATATTTCTGGAAACTTCAATAATTTTAATGATCCATTCAATAGAAACTGAAATGCGGCATGATTGGCCCAGATGGTTATCATCCCGCCTTCTGGGAATTATAAAAGGATCTCTGTCTCAAACTGCAGGGTGAATCGAGGCGTAGTCGGAGTTACAGACAAGTAACAAGTGTTCGGGAGGATAGTGAAGCAACGGCGCTGTGTGGAGTACAAGCGAGTGTTGTGTGCCTAGTCCCGTTGTCTACTGTGGAAGCAGCATCATGCCGTGTGTGGAGTTATCAATCTTCTAGTAGTGAGTTGGAAGCTAAAGCAAGGATACAGTGATAACTTCAGCCGTTTGGAGAGATCATAGTGTGAAGTCCTCTCTCCCGCTGAATTCTTTCTGAACGCTTTGTGAGCTGTGGTCAATTACTACTTGTAGGCTTTTGTCTGCTTTAGTGTGCTGCTGTGTGTTGACTTGTGTTCGTCTTGGCTCTAAATATCCATACCCTTTGTTCTTGTCAAATAAATTCATTGTTGTTTTCTACTAAGGTCTGCTGTTTGTCTTCACGTCATATATTCACTACAAGTAAGCCCGGTGATCCAAGACAATATCATTCAACCCAAGACCTTGGAGCCATTTTCTAAAAACTCCATCTGTAATTCTGTACTCCGCCAAGAAAAATTATGTACTCTATCAAGGGTAGGTGTCTGAAGTTAATAGATGAATTGAATAACGTGTGAAAAAAATTGCATCACGTCGGAAGAAGAGATCATGACACACTGAATCCAAATTTATAATATATTACCATGATTAACGATGAATCCAACCCACAAAGGCAACATATGTTAGCATGTTTTCTGAATTCTGTATTTCATCAAGAGAAGATTACTGAAACTAATATAGGAACTGAATAATAATTACAAAAAATTGAATTCTTGATGGAATAATGAGTCCATGATAGACTAGTATAAAATCGAATTTGTCGATTGTTCACGAGGAATCTTTAGTAATTCTGAATGAGGCTTTCTTTAGTAATCAAAAATAAAGCTGATAAACATAATATCCATAACAAGAGCAGATGATTGAAGATAACAGATGAACTGAATAACATGTGCTCAAAATTACATTCTTACTGCTACTACTACTATTACTGCACTACTGTACTTACTACAACGACATACTAGTCTAAATTAGGAATTGCAGTAACCACGAATCAAACATTCAAACATAATATCCAGAACCATTTTCAGAACTTTATACTCCATCAAGTGTATAAGATTGAAAATAACAGATTAACTGAATAACATGTGCACGAAGTTGCATTCTTACTGCTACTACTACTATTACTGCACTACTGTACTTACTACAACGACACTCTACTCTAAATTAGGAATTGCAGTAACCACGAATCAAACATTCAAACATAATATCCAGAATCAATTTCAAAATTCTATACTCCATCAAGGGCAGATGATTGAAGAAAACAGATGAACTGAATAACAGATGCACGAAATTGCATCCTAACTGCTGCTGCTACTACTACTACTTCACTACTATACTTACTACAACGACACACTAGTCTAAATTCAGAATTGCAGTAACCACGAATCAAACATTCAAACATAATATCCAGAACCATTTTCTGAACTTTATACTCCATCAAGGGTATAAGATTGAAAATAACAGATTAACTGAATAACATGTGCACGAAGTTGCATTCTTACTGCTACTACTACTATTACTGCACTACTGTACTTACTACAACGACACTCTACTCTAAATTAGGAATCTTCGATAGTTCAATGAGGTACCTTATACTATCATCAGCATTAACGAATCAAAGCATCAAACACAATACCAACATCAATTTCTTGAAGTCTATACCCTATTGAAAGATGTGTGAACACAAAACATAAAATGAATATCAAGTATATAATGTTCCTTTTTTATAAATTAAGAGGTCGAATCTAAAGTTTAAACTATATATTACATTTATTTTTATCAGAAACCACAAGTTAAACCAGAAAATTATATACCAAAACCCCTAAGAGTCTGTTGCATTCAAATTGCTTCCTGGTAATTTTAAACAGCAAAGAGAGATAAAAATCATTAAAAAGTCATCCAAAAACTTATCATCCCAAAATAAGAAAATAAGCTGCTTTTAATATATATCCAATGAGATGCGCAGCTTAACTAAGCACGCTTTAATGATAATGGACTTTCCAGAATCATGGCTTTGTAACTGGATACAAATAATCATTTATCTTCTCTCCTTATGTTAACTCGCCAAAGTTAGTGATTTTTTCATCAAAGATCTCTCCGGACAAATATGTAAATGGTGGCTCTGGATAAATGATGGTCGCACTTTTAAAATGTCTCTGATTTCAGAAGGAAAAGAAAAATTTAAATATTCCTTGACAGATGAAAAAAGGAATTATTATAATGAAAGAAATGGAATATGATGGCTGGGAAGATAAATGAAAATGCTTTTGGCATTATCGCGAGGGAATTTTCTGTTTTAAATGGCGCATCGCACGTTAGAGGTTCCTATTTATCTGAATGGCGTTTAATAAATCAAAGGATTCATTAATCTCGTGTCTTCTGTCAAGATATCACTGCAAGATCTTTTTTTAGGGAGATCTCCAAAACTTAAATCAAAACCATTATGAATACATATATTAGAATATAATGTTTGTTGTTGGTAGTTATATACATATTAACAACTTATTATCAGTTGAAATCTTAGGCCAGAAATACCAGAGATATTGATAATGTTTTGATTCAACGTTTCTAAAAGCCATCTCAATGGATCACGAATTAATGACTATAAAATACAGAGTTCATTATCTAAAAATTTAGTTTATTGATTTACTTTTAGTATGAGGAAATATTATTAATTAATCCTGGAATAACAGAAAGTGAATAAGAATGATGTATGAAATGTCCACTTTAAGCAATAGATTTAGGTATATAGCTCATGTTGGAAAAATTTTTAAATAGTGTATAATTTATTTAATACTACACGAGTCGATAAATGTCACTTTTAGTAAAATACAAAAAAATTCATCTATTTTTTCCGAGTCTTAAATTGCTGATCAGCCGTCAGATAATCCCTTAGGGAATTTTTAAAAGGAAGTTCGTTAACGGCGCAATACTAGCTGCGCAGTAGAGGAGAATTCTGATATTTTAGTGTCACGTGCTCAATTTTAAATGCATGTTAAAGTTTTGTAAATAAGTTATTTCGGTCATAATGATTTCCTAATCACTTCTTCCAATATAAAAACTTTACTAATACGTTGTCTGATAATACAGTTCAATATACGTTAACTAAAATCTTAAGCCTTTGATTTACTGCTATTATTAGGAAATCTCATTAATTAGTTCTGAGTTAACAATAAATAAATACGCAATATACATAAAATGTCCATTTTAAGCTATAGATATGAATATATTATTTATGTTAGAAAAAACTAGCTAGTGCGTAATATGTATTTTATGTTGCTTAAGTTCTTAAATGTCATGCTAAGAAAAATACTTTAATTTTTTTACAGTTCCTTGCTAAATTTGTTATGCTTATAAAAATATTTTTGGTGTATTATTTTAAGCAATTAATATCCGATATATGCCACAAAAATGGTTGCTCTGATCTTTTCATTCCCGTTTTTAAATGATTTTGGATAATTTAAATAGTCACATAGAAGAATATCCGCCAGTAAACACCTGATGGTTTTTCTAGTTTTCCCCCCATTTGTCTAAAATAATGAAACTTTAAACTTAAATTGGACAGCTTTAATTTTAAATGAGCGTGACATATTTTTTTTCGAAATGTAGAGTTTATTTCACTACATAAGACAAATAATACCTGTATTTTACATTAAAATTTAGACTGCTTAAATTATTCACAAAAACAAAAACATATATATTGCATTACATACTTTAGAAACTTTTCAATTTGGAAATATATGTCTTTATTTTACAATTTAGAATTATTTTATAATTTTGTTTTTTGTACCATTTTTAAATTTGACCACTAGGATATTTATTTTTCGATTGTATAATTCTTTGCAGTTCCTTCTACACATTTTTTTTAATTAAAATGAAAAGAATTCAATAAATAAATGTTTCTAACATCAGAGCATTCACTTAATACAACTGCGCAACTTAATAAAAAATAGTTTGATATCATCTTGAACATAATAAAAGAATTAAAGTGCTTCTTATTAGAACTTTTATCTTTTCTATGGAAAGCTTTTAACGATTATTATAAGAAAAATTCACTATCGATTACCACCTGAAAGTTAACATCAATGGTTGATATCACAATAAATATCCCATACTGGATGCATTATATAATTAAAAGATAAAATAACTCGAGGTTAAGAATGATAAATGTAGCTTACAATTTCAGTTGAAAAGATCTTAATAAAAAGTCTTGAAAGATTTTGCTTTAAAAAATCATTCAGATTTCAGATACTTTCATCAATGTATGCTTACCTTCCCCATACACAATTATAAAATGTATGCTCTCTATTCTATATGTATTAACTTTTATTAATGAAAAAAATGTACGAAAGTTAGCGTGAATTTATTTGTAAACAAATGTTGTTTATTTATGGAAGAAAACCCCGACTTGACAAAATAACTTTTTTTTATAAAATAAATTATTGAAATGGATGGAAAAAATATGTTTTTATTTATGAAATTTGAGTCCTGTTGCATCTGTACTATATTTCCGAATTTATTTGAAATTACATTTCAATTATTGAATCCCAAAACAATGATAATCCGCTTCAAAAAATATTTCGTCAAGAAAAAAAATTAGAGACTAAAAGAACTCTCATTAGTAGTTTGATTTTTTTTTTAAATTGAAGCGACTCCATTCACATCCATTTATCATTTCAATGGTGCTTAAAGAAATTAAAATGCAGAAACGATATGTGAGTAAGTCATAGACTGACTAATCGGACCAGCATGAAGGAACACGAAAAAACTTGAATGAGCACTGTGATAGCAACACTGACCAAAATATGGTTGAATCGTAAAGGCCATCACCGGCCAAGGCGCAACCTTTCCTTAAGAGAGTACATCTTGTTATCAATTAAAGGAGCCAGACTTTTACCTTTCCGTCTACCAATTGTGGTGTCGAGAGCCAACAACCAAACCGGAAACTTCTCTTTTTTAATTATAAAGTGCTCACGATATGCGAATGAATATGTTGTGTAAATATTGAAACATCAATTTGCAATGATTGAAAACATCAACCAACTTGCAACAGATTGATATAATTGCAATTCCGTTGCAAGTGAAGATAAAAATATTCGATTTTTACCTCATCATAGTAAACAGTTCATGTATTGAAAGTTTTTAAGCCAAGACTGAAAATCAACTTTTCATCTCCTAACTGGAAATTGAATATTTTTAATCTAACATTGTTAGAACGCTTTCATCAATTATAATGCATGTGTAGCGTTGTTAAGCTGCATATAATTATTATTACTATGGGCTGACATCTACCCGATGTCGGGTTTTGGCTAAAAACGAACTAGATACTGAATAGGCAAAGGATGTGGCACACAAAGACTTTTATTCCATAAAAAACACGGACAAACACAAAGTTACATTGAAAGGCGTAAAGAGAAACACACGACTGGCTAAATACAGAACTCAACAGTTGACGTCAGTTCAGGTTAGCTCTGATTGGTTGGGTGAGGCGCTGCCATTCGCAACAGCATGAGAGAGAACAAAGAATTTCGAAAATGCTGATAAATACCCGCTCTGTGATAAAAGTGACTTGAATTGAGTGACCCCTTCCCTCAATCATGCTTTGGTTAAGTAGTTCCCTTAATTTCACCATCTCACAGGTTGTTCTTTATATGAGGCGAGGTTTTTTTTTAAATAGAAAATGCGTCGTTGCTTTAATATGCTTTTTGTTTATAATGAATAATGATGCCTTTAAGATCATTTGTTTTTTTCAATGGTTGTTGAGAGACAAGACTCTTTGATTTCATTATGAGACAAATAAAAATAACATTCGAGTTTGAGAAACAGTTATTTGATTATTTTTCTAAGTTACACGTTTCACAAGACAAAACAAACACGAAAGTACGCGACACTCAAAATACAACCTAATAATGGCCTTCAAGAAGGATCATGAGGAATTTATCTTGACATTAATATGGTGACGCCATCTTTTGTATCAAAAGAGAAGATAGCTGAGTTATATAAATACTGCATGGTTAATATTTTTTTTTCATCGGATTCATTTAGTGAGATTCAACTTTATTCTCCGGCCATCTTCGAATCATTTTTTGTATCAAGAATTTATAATACTCAGCAAAATGAGGTTTGAATTAGAATTTATGTACAATTACACGGCAAAACAGAATATTAATTAATACAAGCGATAAATACATATACGTTTTATTTTAATGTGACAGAGCGTAGATAAGTAAGACTCGATATTACTAAAATCAATTCGCTCACAATATTCATCACTTAGTATCATAAATGACTAACATTTTATTTGTAATTATTTGTTGAAGATTGTAAATTTTCTGCAGAATTTGAATTTTTATCATGTCAGAATATGATGTTGCTTTTGGGATGAGGTTTATGGCGTCAATATAAATTCGTCAGCGAAAAATAAAGATTTTATTATCTGCACGAGCAACTAAAAAAATATTTGAATTTTAATAATGTGTTGCCATTGTAATTACAAAAGCTTAGATTAAAAAAATAAATTAATGAAAAAGTTAATGACTATAGCAAAAAAAAACCCTAGAAAAATATTATTTTGAGCACGTGATTATATAAAATGAAATAAATAGGAAATGTGACATTTTTTTAAACAATCAATGTGAGACAAAGTTTTTTTTTAGATCGTTTGCAATACTAAAGTGACCGATTCAACGAAAAAATTTAAATGAATAGAAACATAATTTAACTTGCAAGAGCACGCGGTGCTTGTCCGTTCAAGAAATGATGTTCTGACATGATACTTTGAAATATGCATAGCACATTTCATTTTAATCTTTAATTTAATTTATGTTACTAAAGGTAAAGTTAAATTTTTCACTTATGAATTATTGCGTAAGATATTGGTACTACAAGTTAATGGTACTGCCAGTAAAATTACTTAGTGAAGCAAACCATATTATTAATGAAATATGAATTACTTCAGGAGTAATTCATATTTCATCATACTTCAGGAGTAATTCAATGTTTTTCAGCAAGTATCTGTGTTAATAGCAATACTTGCTGAAAAATGTTTATTTTTGCACGAAAAAAAATTTCTCGACATGACGAATCACATCGTCTTTCATGACAACCCCTTGGAAACTTTGAATGAATGTCCCAAGGAAGATATTTTTATTTGGCTGTCTCAGTACAGTTTTCAATAAATATTCAGTTTGAAAGTATTAAAAGTTATACGATGTATGAAAGGAGCTTGTCATCGCTTCGTAGACGCAACATCCTCACAAAGGAAATATCTTCAAAATATAAAAAATGTCTTTCTTTGCATATTACTTCATTATTTTTTTATGAATATAGTGAACTATATCTTAGATTGACAAGTTGAGACATGATATTCTGTTTTTTATTCAAATCTTGGCAGCTTTATTTTTTCAAAAGGACGAAAGGGGATATATATAAATAGGCGAATAGTGTCTCAGTAATATTTATATAACACATAGAATAAATTTTAGAGTAATAAGCAACAATTAATTTTATACGAATTAATTCTAATTAATTAATACAAATGCTAGTAAATCATCCTATCTCCTATATACAATTTGAGTTCCAGGTCCAAGGCCGTTTTCGACGTTTAAACGGGTCTGATGCATGCTAAAACTACTAAGTCCAAATGCCCACTCGATAGGGTGGTGAGGATGTTTGGAGATTCGCACTAACACAAGTATTGTCCTCGTCATCTGTCTGAAGTTCAAACAAATAATCCTAATATTGCTTTCAAACGAGATGTTAATATAACTAAACCAAACTAAAATGTTTCACGATATTTTCATGATATATACCTTTTATATAAAGAAGAGGCTAGCATATACCGTTAACATTTTTTCAATTTCAATTTTTAGGGGCCGGGATGGCCTGGTTGGTAGAGCGTTAGACTCGTACTCCTTAGGTTAGGGGTTCGAAGCTCACCGGCCAAAATAATCCCCGAGTGTGTGGCGATTGGCGCTCGTTAAATCTGTCGTGGTCGCAAAGTCCTCCGCATCGAGAGTAATATCACTGGGGGTACTGGGCCAGGGGTGATCGTACCCTGTTCCAGGTCTAAATTACGATCTGAGATGAATGAGTGAATTTGCATGAATGTAGTCCGCCCCCTAAAAAGGGATGTGACGTGTCTATAGCTAAGTCGTTCTCTTGGCCCTAGATGGCGCTATTTGTAAAACAAGAGACGTATATTTCCGGCTTAAAATCTGCTGATGTATCAGCGGGGCTTGTCCATGGCAAGTGCTATAAGTAACAACAACATTTTTTCAAAGTCAAGAATTTTTTCCATTTTATATGCTTTAACTTTGATTTCAAGTTTTACGAATGAATAAAAGTTTCTTTGCTACATTCATTTAGCAATAGTATGAATGTAGCAAAGAAAAAGCATATTTCGCTTACTCGATATGTAATGGTTAAAAGTATTGGCTCTTCCATCTTTAAAATGGAAATGACGTTAGGTCGGCGATATTCAAACCCGGAATATTTAATGTTAAACAATGAATAGTTTGATGGGAATAAGATTTATCAAATGCATTTGTAGTTATTTAGGATGTAAATTATAGTTATATATGGAAAAGTAGATTGTATTGGATATAAAAGGGTTTTAATTTATAACGTTAAACTATGTGTTACTATTTATTTGACGATCGATTTCCGATTTCCTTTCATTTAAGATTATGCAGTCATTGATCAATTATACAGCCCCTGAAATCATTTGCTTTTTTTTATTTTAAGTATTTGAATTCATTATTTATTAATATTTATATATTGTAAACTTTTCGGGACCCTGTTTATTACATTTAGAGAGCATACCAGCATGATATTAAATGAATTAATTGGTATAGTATGGTAAATTATAGATGAAGATATCTAGTGATGCATTTATGATTTCGTATATAATCCTTCAATCGTCGGTGCCTTCAACCATCTTTTCGAAACAAAATAGATTAATTAATTGTTTTTTTATCATAGATTTTATTGCTTCAAATGGTTTTATGGTTTTAATTTCGCTAAACTCCTAGAAAGTAGGTGTATGTAGGAGATACACTTGGTAATCGTTTTATCGCAAGACACTACAAAAACGTGAACTTGTCTATTACGCCAGATCGACTAATTTTAGTCTATCTGCTAATTGTTAGTCGGTTTTAGTTCAAGGCGTTAACAAAAATATTTTAATTTGTTATGACTAATTTAGAATTATTAAATCATTAATAAAACCCTTAAAATTCATTTTTCCTGTTTTGTTTCTTAATTAATTTTTTGAAAATAATCTAATCATGATCAGCAGCCGTATTGTTAGTTATTGTTGTTAGTTATGACACTTTTTGAAGCCCACTGGCAGTCCTATTAGCGATTTAAACCGATTGAGCGTCTCTCGGTTTTCAGTAGCGTCATCTAGGGCCAAGTCTTCAACTTAGCTACTTCACGCTTTACAACCCTTTTTATGGGCCGGACTTCATTCATGCATTTTCATTCATTCATCCACAGATCGTAATTTAGATCTGGAATAGAGAGCGATCTTCTCTGGCCAGAGCCCCCCCCCCCTCCAGTGATATTACTCTGGGCACGAAGGAATTTGTGACCACGATAGATTTACTGAATACCAGCCGCTACAAACTCGGGGAATCTTCGGCTGGCGTGGTTCGAACTTGCAACCTAAGAAATACGCTCTACTAACCAAGTTATAATGGCCCCATATTGTTCATTCAACAAACAATAAAAAAGACATTTAAAAAAGAAATTTCTCCAATTTTCGACAGTTGCTCAAATGAATTCAAATAATAATTCATTAGTTAAATTTAACTAATTTTTAACTCTTTAAATATAATTTTAGCAGTTTGTAATGAAAATTTAAATCAACAAGCCATATCGAAATCGGTAAATTGCAAAGATTTCAGTAATTTTTGTGTGAAGGTGAAAATTGCGAGTTCTATTCTTTTGACATATCTATGATTTGTTGATCAATTTTTTTAATCTTAATTGTAATTATATTATAAAAAGTAGCTAAAATAAAATAAAATTCTTTCTTGACCTAAGTAGCAATTGGCGTCAATTTTTTATATCAATTGTTAAATGAAAATTGCTTAAAATAATCTAAACTACTAAAATCTTTAACAAATTTCACTCTAAGTTTAATATTTGCTCTCAGAACCTTTTATATTTTGTAATAGTTTATCTGATAAATGCGATAGAGAATTTTCATTTTGGTGTACGGATCTTACTCATGAGATTGTTATTACCGAAATATTCCCCTAGATATGTAGCTGTCCAAATAAGAGATTTTTGGAAGTATGACGAAAATCATACTTCCAAAAAAAAATTGAATCCCTAGGTCCATTTCTGAACTGCATTGCCATTTATAATGTAGGAATACTGGTAAATACTTCATGCTTGTAACTATTTATCTGATCAAAACTATGATGCACGTATCAAAAGATAGAAGGATTTTCTAAATTGAAATTATTATCTAAATCTGCAATAAGGAATCAATAATTTATAAAATAATATAAATTATTTATTATTATTTTAGAGTCAAAATACTGCAATATTCCCCACTTCTGAATAAAAATAATGAGTCTTTCTCAGGGCACGCTTTTTATATTGATAGGAAAATTCCTTTTTTTAATTATATGACATTTTTTTTTTATTTGAAGTAAGTTATTTCCGAAAATGACAACAAAATTGCACCAAAATCAAAATTATTTTATTTAACAATTAATGATTATTCATCAGTTAACGATTAAAATTAATAATTCCTTAAACTAATTATTAATAAAAATCTCAAAATGGTAAAATACATCGAGAATATACTAATAACTGAATTTCAAATTTCTAGGACATCACAAAGAAAATGAAAAATGGATTAGAGAATTTGGTCTTTAGAACGTAAAATAAATGAAGTTAGAATTTCCAAAAATTAATTGAATTTTCCACTTTAATCTTCAATTGAATATTCTTGTAAGAGTTAAAAGTCTTTAAATTTTGTATTCTTTTTGTGTTTACAAACAATGAATGTCTTGTTTGTAAACACAAAAAAGAAAGATTAAATGTGTAATGATTTCTTTTGATAAGTTAGAAAACAGCTCGTTGCCAAACAATGAAAAGAAAATTCGATGTTGTTTACTTGAATATTAATTGCTTCAAAGATATAATCAAACGTTTTTCTCTTTGATTTCAATGTGAAAATATTAGTATTAAGCATGTATCTGTGCTTTTTAATTCTTTTTTACTTCAACATCATGTTACATAATGTTTAACAAAAAAATCAGCCAAACAATTCAGTATTTTGATGGCATAATTCGACTCGCAATCTTCTTTATCTTTATCTTTACTTATAATAAAGCACAATGTGTGTGTGTGTCTGTTGGCGATGTACAGGCCAGAACGTTCGACCTACAGCTACCAAATTGGGTATATGTATACCTTGGGTGCCGGGAATGCGCACCTCGGAGCCCTTTTTTGAATTTCAAATTAAAATTTTAATTAATTAAAAAATAAACCTAATTTTAACGTTTTTTCGCTATAACTTCCGAAAATATTACAGCACAAAATTGATTTTTGCGTCAAGTTAAAGCGCAAAAAATTAGATTTTCAATGATACTAATGTTTTGACCTACGAGTAAAAACTCTGGTTTTAATGAATTTTATACATTTAATTTAATCGTATTTTTTTCAACAATTTATTTCGCAAAAAAAAATAATAATAAAATTTTATCTTCTCGAGGATCTCAAAAAAAATCAGCTTTTAATAAAATGTTGCCATCACATTTTCAGAAGTTCTGATTTTAAAAAAAGTTAATTACTACCAAAATTAAAACAGAAAAATACAATTTTCATCACGTGATTATATGAAATGAATTAAATAGGAAATGTGATATTTTTTAAACAATAAATGCAAGTGAAAATCGTTTGCAATATCAAATTTAATAATTCAATTAAAGAATTAAAATAAATAAAAATACAAAATAAAAATATATTACAAAACTGCGACAGTTAAAACTGAAAAAGAATTTTTAGAAAAGCACCAAACGATAATCTTCTGAGAGCGAGATTAATTATTTAAAAGCAAGAAATCTTAAACGAACTTTTAAAATGACGTCATTTCAAAGAAACGAAGAACAAAAAGCAATGTGAAGAAGATATTTTGTGCAAATGAAAGAATTCACCTTCGGGATTGTAATTTTTCTTCGTATTTTAATGAATCATGCGAAATAAAAACGCATCTTCTTTCAAACAAGCATACGTAATAATTAACAATGCAAAATTTGTAAAAGCATATAAAAATATTTTTACCCGCATATTTCAGGGGCATCAAAACTTTCTACCAAAACAATATCGTGTTCTCTCACGAGAAAAAATAAATAAAATATCATTCCAAATTAAACATATAAAAATGTCATTTTCGGCACGTGTCTGTATAAAATGAATTAAATATGAAGCATGATAATTTTGGAAAATAAATGGATGGAAACGTTTTCTATGATATTTTACTATACACATATTGCTAATCAATTAAACAATTTTATTTAAGGCAAATATGGCTTAACATCTACAAGGCATCTTCTGTAATTGGAGCCCAACATCCAATTTCTTAATTTTTGGGGGAGAGATAGAAATAATATCTTAGTAATTGGTCCAAATGAAATATATAATTATAGATTAAGGAAAAAATGCTGATGAATTAAATTTTTACATATATCATCTGCTCTGTGAATCATATTTAACAAAATATTCTTGAGACAATAAGTCCTTAAATAAAAAAGTGGCACTCCAACTAAATCCATCATCAAAGCTGATCGATCTATGAAAATTTCAATATAACTATTCGATATAACCTGGTGATTTTAGATAACTTTATCAAGATCTCAAAGAAGCCAATCGAGGTTACTCTAGAATAATTGGTCTAGATTATGATAGTGATGATTGCTCTAAACTTGCAATATTCAGAACTGAATAAATCAGCCAGATTTGAAGAAGATAGAAATGCTTATTTATTTATTTACAAGTTGAGATATTAAGAATATTTTACAAATATGAATCTATAAGACCAAAGGAATTTAAACCATAATTTTTTGAAATATATTTATAAACCTAAAAAAATATTATTGAGAGCATTTATATACATCTAAAAATAAAATTATAAACTGAAGGTCTCAATTAACCTGTGAAATTTTTGCTGAATAATGAACTCTTATAAATTATAAAAAAAAATTATAATGTTTCAATTTCTGTATTGAACATAAAACTTCAATGTCGGACTATTCTGCTTTCAGTTCTTAGTTTTATTTAAAGACATGCTTAGATTGAGTAAAGAGGTCGTTGTATTAATTGAAGTTCCATCATTTTCAATTTAATTTAAAAGTGAATTTTACGTGCACTGATAGAAAATCAGAAAGAGATGCGGACTTCAAAGATAGGACTGTTTAAGGCCTACATAATAGTATAAGTGATTTATATGACTATCGAAATTTGAAGCTTAAAAATATTTTGCTGCAAAATTTATTATGAGACCAAGTTATATATAAAAATGATTTAACCTTTTAGTCGGCATTAATATTGGCGAACCGACTGGTCGCCAAAGGCGGCTAGTAAGTAATAAAATAAACTAATATTTTTTCTATAATTATTTCGTAGGGAATTTTGGGTTGGAATTTGATAAAAATTTAGCTGTCCCGATGCAAGAATAGAGAAACCCTAGATGTTACTCGTAGATTAAAAAAATAATTGGTGAATTATGTTATCTTGATTGTGCTATTCAAGCTTTAATATGTTAATTAAAACTTGAATAGCACAATGTTTAATATGTTAATCTTTGAGCAGCTTTAACAATTTTCATTTCATACAGCAGTAAATAATAATTTCAACTTATTGGGATAGGGGTATTATTTATTGATCTAAATATTATCATATTTACGAATAAAAACATTAGGTTGATTAAAAAAATGTAACATAATCTGAAAAATTACCTATGGCAGTTTCGATTAATGAAATACTAAAAATAGAAAATTAGTTCAAAACGTTGAATCAGCAATAGCCTATATATAGGCCAGTCTTAAACGCATACTCTGCAAATGATTATCTGGTGTGGTGTGGTGTAAAGAGAGGAGAGGCTACCAGCTCAGGTTTGTCCTTATCATCTGGTCATTATTCGAAATTATGAAGAACGTCCCAAAATAGCCCTAGTGTTGCTTTAAAACGGAACGTGAATACAGCTAAACTTAATTAACTTCAAATGGTCGTAATTGGAATAGTTTTAAAAGGAGAAAGCAATTCATATTCATTAAAATATCTGCAAATAATAAAAAAAGAAAGAGTGTCGAATGTTTTTTAAACGTTTTATCATCAAAAACCTCTTGGCTACGTTTTGCCAGATGTTAACAAATTTTGTTTTCAATTATAGATGGGGTAAATGTTTTTTTTTAATAAAAATTTTCATAAAGTTACAATTTAGTGAAATTTTACTGTCTTCTAACTATAATTCGTGATAATATTATCGAAAAAAATTATCATTGCACCATTTTCAAATTCATAATATTTCCTTTGAAGCGGTATCTTACTCAGTTGTTGGATATTTAAAAATTATTGTTGTGAAAATTGTAGTTATAATATTTTTCTTATAACAATGGAATTAGAGTGTTATCAATTTTTTTCATGAAGCATTTAATTATGTGATTATGCGATCAACAATGAATGCAATTGTTGAAACCGAAGAAAGATTCTATTTATAATTTATACAATTTATGTTAAAAATCAGGAAATAATATTAAGCTACTAAAAATTATGTTAAAAAATTAGTATTATACCGTCTTCGCCAGCGATTGCCAACGGTTTGGTAACTCATTGGCGATAGATTTAAATTTGGCGATAAAGATCAACGGATTACGCTATTGCTGGATTGCCCTAATTAGATGTTTAGCTATTATCATAGGTGACGACTTCAAATTTGGCGATAAAGTTGGACGTTATAATATGTATGTACCAAAAAATTGAAAATTAATATTGTGTTTTTTTTTCTCACACGATGAATACTTAAGATATAGATATAAGAAGTTTCCTTATAAGTAAGCAGGTTATCGCTTCTCCTATGGGTATAATACAGTTGTGGCATATAATTATCTCAATGCTATTATCGGCTATGGGTATATAGGTGGTTACAATATTGGTGTTTATTTGTGTTCAACACAATACCTGATTTATTGTGTCTGTGTATTGATTATTCAGTTTACATCGGATACTTTGATGGCTTTAGATAGCCTTCGTAATTATACTACAGCAATTAGCAATATACATTTTGCGATCAAGTACTTAGACCTTTATGTTTCTAATGGTATAATGGTCACATAAGGCGTAATTCCATTGGAAAAATTCTTGCATGCTACGAATTGAACAGATAGAAGAATGGCTCTTAAAATATGAACACTTATATAGTTATCCTTATTTGGTGTTCTATAATTATGCAAAAGGAATTTATTCTATGTTAAATATTATAAGCTGATCACAAAATGCAACAGATTATAAAACGTTAAGAAACTTAATTTATCAATATTTATCTGATGCTTAAACGTAATTGTTTAAATTTAAATTTTCATTACACTGTTTTTTTCGCTTAAATTTTGAATGATAACCAAAGATAACTGATATTCTGAATGCAAAATGTTGATTATTTTAAGAATTTTTAAAATACCAATTTTAAGAATGTGGAACCAATGATTAGATTCAAAAATTGCAAAAGCAAAATTTTTTAAAGTAAAATCTTACATTTTTAACTGCTCTGTATAATTTCTTTTGGCTCGATAAAGACTTTAATTGACATATTTTGTTTAAATTATTGAAATGAAGTTGCTATTTGCACAAAGTCCTGTGTGTCTTTTGGAATGCACTACACAATTGAACTTATAAACAAATTTAGCATGGAGTAATTTCTTTTTTAAAAGAGTTCACTTAGGGAGATTTTTTTGAAACATTAATTGGTTCTATATTTATAAAAAATAATTGGTATTTAACAATTTTTCTTCAAGAACTACATATATACGTATATAAATACAAGAACTAAAACAATATTTTTATGGATTATTATTACTCTATATACATATATTTTTATGTTTAATTTTCAACTTATTATTTTTTTGAAATGAATTCTATTTCAATTCAATATTTTTATCATTTAATAGGCCACAATGGCATTGTGGTAAGGTTTCGGCTTGTGAGCCTTAGGGTTTCAGATTCAAGACATGATTCCACTGAAAAACCGTCGTGTGAGAGGGCCTGCCCGTTAAATCCGTCAGGAACAAACGTCTTTCTGCTGGTTTTGTGTGGTGTGTAGAGGGTGTACCAGTTCAAGAGTCGTTCTCGTCATCTGACAACTGCTTAAAATTACGAGTTCCATCCTAAAACAACTCTAGTGTTACTTTGCAACGGGACGTTAATAGTACTAAACTAAGCCTTCTTCCTAGTTCATTCAACCTTGTTGAATACATTTAAAACAATTTTGTGATATTTGGTATTTTTGTGGAAATGGAATACAAACTGATTTTATTATTTTCCTAATTTTTACCTGCATGCTTTTACGAAAGTTAGAATTCAGCAATTAACTATTTAAAAGATAGTTTATATTTTATCTGTATGGAGGTTCAGAATTCTTTCTTTCTTTTCCCCCACATCTTGTAACAGCAGTTAAGATTTCTCAAATACTGAGTTTTATTAAAATGACAGAAATACATCGTATTCCTGGAGGTAAACATTCTTTATTTTTCCATGCCCTTTACCTGATTTTTTTTACCTTTGACTGGCGTGAATTGTTGTGATTTTGTGAAAGCGTGAGGGTTTTACCATTATTTGTCAAAAGGTATTCAAGAATACACCAAAAAATTGAAGGTTTCATTGTTATTCAAAAAACCCGAGCAAAAAAAGAAAAACAAACTCTTTTCTACATTACACGATTTCTTCTAACATGCATTTGACATTTTGCATCGTTCCCCTTTTTCAAACATCTTTTTTTCGTTAGTGCCAGAAACTAAATCCTTTGAATTTCAGTGAACCTTTTAAAACTGATTTTTTTATCAACTTTTATTAAAAATGGCAAAGTCTAAACAGTCATCCATCTTTCCGTTGCAAACTTAAGACCCGTCGCCAGATCGAAAGAATAATTCACTGCTGCCAACGGAAATAAGAAATAAAACATCCCTTATTGATCGCGTTGAAACCGTTCGCGTTCTATTTTAGAGCGATAAAAACAATAGAGTAAGAATTTATTTGTTGTCTCGGAGGAACTTTTTAATACAATCTGGGGAGGTTATTTTTAGGGTTTTTAAGATTTTCTTTTATCTTTTTTTCAAGTGCCGCACTTGTTGGTTGGGTGATTTCTTGAGATAAATTCAATTAATTTGATGTTATTTAACGGTGGAAATATGGTTGGAGAAAACGAAGTACCGCTCAATAAAGGGGGTAGTACTATATATAAAAAAATATTTTAGAATGTTGCAAAAATGTGTATTGGTTGCCAAGTGTTTAGTTTCCTTCTAGAATGTTTTCGTTTTTTTGTAGTATTATTATTTTTAATTAATTATAAATTGGTTTGTATTTTTATCCACTGATTATGAATGTTAATATTTCTTAACCAAATATTTTTTGTACCAGCCTTTTTTTCTCTGCTAAGTGATTTTGTTCTTCCTTTTGTATTCTTTATCATAGTTAATTATTTTATATTTTTTAATTAAGGCGACCAGGGACTTTTAAAATTACTTTTTGCAATGTTCACCTCAGCAATTTGAAATTTTCCAGGCATTAAAATTAGCACTATAAGATATCACACACAACATTTTAAAACATTATATTTATATATTTATGAGTTAGAGGGGTAATATAATATAATATTAGAGATAAATAATGCTAATGAAAAAATGTTCCAGACGCTACAAATTTGTTCAAAAGCGTTCAAATTTGTATTATTACTTATTCTAACCCTTTTGAAACAAAAGATGGGATTAAACTTGAAGTTTGAATACGAAAAATCAAAATTAACTAATATAATGACTTGAAACAACTGATTTTTTTTTTAAAAAATTCAGTAGTTTTGAGTTATTACATAGGTTAATTTTGATATTTCGTATTCAAACTTCAAATTTAATCCCAACTTTAGTTTCAAAAGACTTAGAGGAAGTAATAATAAGAATTATAGTGCATTCGAACAAATTGAGAGCGCCTGGGACATTTTTCATTAACGCTATTTATCGCCAATATTATATTATATAATCCCCCTCTAACATAAATAAATTAATATAATGCCTTAAAATTTTGTTTGTCATCCCCTATAGTGTTACTCTTAATGCCTGTAAAATTTCACATTTCTAAGGTAAAAATAACAAAAAGTCATTTTTAAGGTTCTTGGTCGCCTTAAATATAAACCATTTTACTGCATTATAAACCATTAATTAGATGTTAAAATACATATGCGTTAAGTTCCGCTTCTTGTGTAAGGGGAACTATCTATAACTCAATTAGACTATTCGATAATATGGGCCCTTCTAGATATTAAATGTACTTGTCCACTTATACTCCAAAATTCCCATTTTATGATGTATCATCCTAAGCCTCTAAAGACTAAACTTTTGGTCACTAATAATAGTCTATATTTTAACTCAATCAGCTACCTGCATTTGTATCACTTTTCGTCAATATAATTTTAAACTATCTATTCCAGAGGCATGTGCCTATTGTTAATAATTCAGAAATTAACATTCTAGAAATAGTCCGCCATTAGAATGATCATCATGCATATCATTTACTTAGAATTACTATAATCATCAGTATCCAATCGACATCCTAGAGTAATTCCTGGGTGTTCTCAATGATTTAATCCTAACTGAATATATTCTTAATGACATGCTTCCGATTAGTTGCTCTAAAGATATTAAAATCCATATTAAAATAGTTGATACATCTCATTTAAAGAATTCATTTTGAATATTTTTTGGTGACTTTCTGAGAAAGATTTCTTTCGGAGGTTCTTCTGAGTTATCTCGGATTAATATTTGTCGTGGAAGCCTCATAAACCAGATGACATCCACCGGATAAGAGTGTCACTTTTCCCTAGTGACTATGTCATTCGCCTAAATCCTAACGTTGCAAATTCGATCCTAACCATATAACCACAATGGTAACCGCAAACGTGATACTAGCAACCTTCGTGCACCTGCTGTGGCGCCCTCTATCGGCAACACAAGCCATCAGGCGTATTAGAAATAACAGCCAATATCACCAATATCAACAACATACGCTTGACGCAAGATGCATCATTGCAAGCGCCAACCGCTGGTGGGAGAGTATGTGGTGAAATTTCATCATCCAGATAAAATTTTATGGGTTAAAATGTCACTTTTGTCTAGTCGCTATGTTACACGTCTGCAAACACTGACGTTGCAAATCGATTCTACCTCTTCTCTACAATAGTGACCCGCGACCTTGAATAAGCAAGTTTCGTGCAGTTGCTGTTGCACCCTCTACCGGCAGCACAAGTCGTCAGTCTCAAAAGAAACAACAGCCAACATCAATAACAACACACATTTGCCATATGTTTGAAGGAAATGTATCATTCGTCTCACCATTGACTCACTGGTGGAAGCCTCATAAGCCAGATAACATCCTCTGACAAGAGTGTCACTTTTTTGTTACTCGGCTACAAACCCAAGCATTGCCCTCTTCCCCACATATTCTTATACATCCCATCTCGTTTAATTTCACAGCTTTTTAATATCAATATCTTTAAATCTCATTTATTTTTTTTGTCATTGTATATTCTTTGATACATTCCTTCGGATTGTTATAAAAGCAACTTGTTAAATTTTTTAAATCAAAAACAGCTAAAATGTATTCATGTCTTTGCGTTATGATAAAATTTAGAGCTGCAGAAATCATTATAATAGTTATAGTATTTGCAACTGTTTTATATTTAAAATTATAATGTATATCATTTTATTTTTTTAAAAAATGATTATATTTAATTAGATATAATTAAACTGTACTTCATTTTAACTTTATTCTTGATAAGTAAAATTTCGCATTCATTAGCTATTAATTACGTTGTCAGATCCACTTACCACGTTTTATGTTTCTGCTCTTAAATAGATATATTTATTTCGGATCATAGATAACGAAAATGTCCAAAAGCATCACATTTGCATTGCCGCTTAGGTTTTGAATTAATTTTACCTACTTTTTCGTTAAGTAGATTCATAATCATGTCGTTTTAATTTCCTAAGAATCGCTTTTCCTCCTAGGTTTTCCCTCCCCCAACGTGACTTGGTGGAAGGACAACAAACTGTGGGACAACACCTTCAAGAAGGTCTCCGGCAACGTCGTGAACGAGATGAGACTCTCTCAGCTCAGCCGCTCAGAGCTTTTCGCCACCTTCCACTGCAAGGCTCAAAACACCAAACTCTCACCCCCTATCACCAGAACGATCGTCCTCGATCTGTACCGTAAGTGCTCTCTCTATTCTCTTCTGATTCTCTATTCTTCTTCTGAAGTGAATTAATTAATCTCTATTCTCTTCTAATTCTCTATTCTTCTTCTGAAGTGAATTAATTAATCTCTATTCTCTTCTAATTCTCTATTCGTCTATTCTTCTGAAGTGAATTCCCTATTCTTCTTCTGAAGTGAATTAATTAATCCCTATTCTCTTCTAATTCTCTATTCGTCTATTCTTCTTCTGAAGTGAATTCTCCATTCTTATTCTGAAGTGAATTTAACAGATCTATTGTTTAAATATTTTAGTGAGTTTTACGAAAATAATACATGAGTGTTTTCTTTAAACATATGATTGTTTTCGCTAAAGAGCGGGGGGAAATGTTTTATTGCTCATATTACCAAAATACTTAGGCAGGGCAGGGTTATTGAATAGTAAATTGTTTTAGAGCCTTACAAACTTAAAGCGCTCTAAATTTTTGAGATTTTTTTCCAAATATTTTAGAAGTTATTTAATTTTAATGTTAAGTCTAAAGACCATGAAATTGAACTTACTCAATTGAAACAAAGTATGATTTTAAATCATTTTAGTATCGCTTTGTTCGCATTGTCGAATATATACCGTCGAAATGTTAACACATGTAGACGAAAGTTTTTCGCAATAATAAAACTCAGTTAAAAGACATGTTAGGATATAATCCATATGCAAACTTATTTTATTGTTTAAATGATATTGGCATTAATAAGCTTATTTGAGTTTTTCCGTTCTTTCAAAGTTTTTAGCTTTTTCACTTCTTTAAAAGGCATTATAAATGTTGAAAACTTTTTTTAAAATCATGCCTTTGGCGCACAATGACCACATATGACTTTAGGGCCATGAAGCCAAACCAAACCAAAGTAATTACTTTTGGAATGTTCTTTTAGCAACATCAGTAATTAATAATTTTTGTACCATCTATGTTAATATCTTTTTACTATTCTGTAAAAACTGACACTTTATAATTCTAATTCTAATTGAAAAACATTCAGATTGGTTTTACAGCCTTTCCTTGTCTTTTTTTATTACTTTGGTTTTCTGATTGTTATTGGGACTTGGAATGAACTTGTATGAGGTGCCTTTTATTTATTTTTATTTTTTTTTCACTTCTGCTGTGGAAGATGAAAAATGAGAAAGGGAAAGACTAAATGTAACATATAAATATAAAGAATCGTAATTCATCAGTCTGCACACAGGTAATATGGACATAGATCGTTTACGATCACATTATAATAGATTTATATGCATATCATTGATACATTAATCTCAAAATGAATGAATCCTCGTATGCAAAATAAGAAATTGCACGAAATTTACTTAAAGTAAAGATAGCAGTTATTTTATAGATGATTGCACATATTGAAACTTACAATGTACAGTTAATCTGCAGATTATCAAGATAATTTACATGTTAGTTTTAAATGTTAGCATGTAGTTATTATTAAAAAAAGTTAGTTAAAAGTTAGTTTTAAATGTTAGCATGTAGTTATTATTAAAAAAAAAACATGATAACATAACGTGGAAAATTATTTAGATTATTTTATGAAATAAAAGATAAAGGCAAATTCATTGCCCAATAAATAAATCTATTTATTCATTTATAGTTTAAATTTTCAAATAATTCACATTTGTTAAACTGGAAGCTGAAAATAGATGTAAACACACACACACGCACGCACGCACGCACGCACACACACACGCGCACACACGCGCGCACACACACACACACACACACACACACACACACACACACACACACAC
>JAOUZG010003724.1:2457054-2500428 GCA_026289955.1 Argiope argentata
CACACACACACACACACACACACACACACACACACACACACACACACCGCGATGATATTTTTCGGTGCAATAAAAAAAAACTAAGCCAAAGACAATTTTTCTCAAACTCTTTTCAAATCTATCATTCTTAAATTATTGTGAGACATTTAATGCAAGAAAAAACATTTTGCATTAAATAAACTTTTAAAAACTTGTATTGGCGTTCAAACTTTAATACTAATATATCTACTTTCATTATTATAATTTTCAGTATTTTTAAGAAATATTTACTAACTTTAAAAATTTAAGAAATATTTACAATTATTTGCTTTCCATTATAAATATTTTCTTTTATAAAACTTCTCAGGATGTTTGTAATTTGGCATTTAAAATATGCAGCAAGATAACAGGATTCACGATTTCAAAACACACATCGCAAAATATTAATTCAAGATAGACATCAAAAATATATTTTTTGATTTATTTCTTTGCTCAAAATATCTTATTCTTTATAAAATATTTTTGCTTAAATTATTTTCATATATTTTCTTTTATAAAATTTATCAAGTTTTTTGTAATTTGGCATTCAAAATATACATTAAGATAACACGATTTGCAAAATTATCATTCAGATAGACGTCAAAATGATATTCTTATATTCATATCTTTGCTGAAAATATTTTATTCTTTTCCTCCATTTTTTGTTTAGAACTAAAGGAAAGTATTCACCATTTTTTATATTAATTTTGTTATTGACTGCTGATGTAAATTTGGTGCTCTGTTGTAAATCTTGATTTTAAATGTGCTTCACTTTTCATTCATTGTATAAGTTAGTTATATTTAAACATCTTAAAAGACGCACATCTTCAAATTTTATCACCCATTTAATACATAAGTAGAGGCAATCAAAGGTGAAGCGCTCCTTCCTACTAATTTTTTAATGACTGGAAGTGATTGGAAACTCTTTCTGTAACGATTTAAAAATAGAATTTCAGGAAATCCTAATCTAAAAACTATTTGCATGTCTAGACTAAATTCCTTTTTTCTATTTTTTAACATCTTACAAACATTCTCAAACTGAATTCTAAATAATTTTTTTTAAATTTTCTATAGTTCCTCGTTTTTTATTTTTCATGCTGTCTTGAACACTTCATTTCAACTAACGAAATAGGTTTTAAATATAATCATATTTTCAATTCGAATGTAGAAGTTATTAGTCTTTCACAATATATGTCGAAAATATGTATGCAAATTTTAATTCAAAACTTTTAAGGCTTTTTAATTGTCAACTCTATTTTTAAATTAAAATGATTTAAGAAAAAATATTTATATCAAAATAGTGTATATAATGCTTTTTTTTCCAAATCTAAATAGTATGGCCTTAATTTTCCCACGCATTGAAAATAAACTATATAGCCAATATATTAGGATTTTGAAAATTCTAAATCTTTTTTTTCCTCACCTTATAATATTCATCTTGAAGTAAAGCACTTCCTAAGGCAGTATTCAACAGTTGCCTGGGCTATTGGCTATTATTTTCTAATAGCATGGATGATACTTTTCTGTTAGACAGGCGACAGCAAAATATCGCTTAAGAAATTTGGCGGAATTTTGCCTTATTTGGCGATTTTTCGCTTTAAAATCGTGGTAAGAGATTCAGCGGAACTCTGCAGTAATTTTCGATTTTCGCTGGTGTCCGGCTAACGGAAAAGTACCGTTAGCCGTCATTTGTTAGCAGCCATTTGTCGAATATTGCCCTCTACAATATTTGGTTATTATGTTTCCTGAAACACAATATATACCAACTGTGGCCAACATCTGTGTCAGGTCCAAGGACAACAACTAGTGTTATACATATATATTTCAAATTCCAGTAGATTTTCTCTCATCAGTTAAGGAAAATTTGGTTTAGATCAGAGCACAGGGTTGAACTTGAATGGAGACATATAGGCCAATTTTGTTACTACATTTTAATATTATTTGATATTTATAAAACATAATAAATGTTCACATGTGTAATTATGTACAAATTCTCAACGGAATTTTAATTTAAAGTGTTACTTTAAAAAATTTATCAATCGCATTATTTAAATTATCCGTAGTTCTGTTTTTAGGTCATTTATTCCAATAAAACTCATTTTCAGAACCCTCTGAATTAGTAAATTTCTTTTTTATTGAGCCTGTATAATCTGTTATATTTCAATTATAATAATATCATTTTTTAATTTGAAATTTTTATCGTCGAAGACCTGCATCTATACTCAATCTGAAGAGCAACATTTGTTACTTACGTATTAAACCATTCAACTTTATTGACAAATTTGCAGTCGTCGCCAATCAGTTGCTAAACCGCCAATTATGACAAGCCGGCAATTGCGCTATTCGTTTATCTTTATCGCCGAATTTAAAACCGTTGCCAATGAGTTACTAAACCTTTGGCGATCATTGGCGAAGTTTTTATAATGCGTAAGTACCCAGCACTTTATAGTATGTTTGGGATATTCTATTCTATTTACTCAGGACAGTAAACGAAAAAGTTATTCTGAACTTAGTGCATATTTTTTTAACGTTAAGAAGGATCTTTTAAGTAATTTTAATGCTGATTTTTTATATAATTAAACATATCAAATGTTTAATTGGTATTACAACAGCGCCTATCAATGAAAATTTCTAATAATTTTCCTTTATTTAATAAATTTAAAGCACATAACTTAAATTATCTGTCGTTCAACTTTTAATTATTTGAATTAAATAGAACGTATTTTAGAACCCTCTGAAAGGATAAACTTATTTCATTCCCATTACATCGCGTGTGTCATATCTCTCTGTGAGAAAAATAGATTTTGTATTTTTATTCTTTGAAATCAAGCCATTGCAGCTATTGTATGATGGAGGCTCTTTGACTCGTAAAAGTTTTATATTAAAGTTTTTTCATTGAATGGCAGTCGATGTCACTTGGCCACGAAAATTATGTGGAAATGTGTACTATACTTTTGGTCTTCAGTAGAAAAGTTAAATTCCAGCAAACGTACAGACGACATTTCTTGAATATATGGTTCTGCGATTAGAGCACATTATTGAACATAAAGAGGAATATATTAGCAGTTTTAATGCTACTTTGTATATCATTTAACATGCACATGACAAGTAAAATGCTTAATGTTAATTACAGTTCCATCTATAGTCAAGGAATTTTATTATTAATGAATCTCAATCGCATCATTTGAATGATTTATGGTTCAAACTTTGCCATATATGAATAATTCAAAAGCCTTTTAGAACTCCCTAAAAGTGAGAGACTTATTTAGTACCAACCTTTTACATAAAATGGTTGATGGTTAATTAACAATATATATATTCATATATTTTGTTTTAAAAGATTCATTATAATTCTAGAACTTAAAATATTCCTTTAATTATAGCTAAATTTTCTTCAATGTCTTCTCTGTAGTCTAAGATTATTATATTTGCTTTATAATGAATGTGTATGTCGCTATTCATGTTTTGATGAGTTAGTTTATAGCGCTTGAAGTTAAAAATACCAATAATAAGACGGCAATGCAAATGTCTAGACAGTCTAAATTTCTCTGTTTATTAGAAAAGATTTTTCCTACAATCTAATATTCTTTTTTTTTCTTGCTATGATTCTGTCATTGAACTCTACATCAGTAAACAGAATTTCATAACAGTGTCATTCCAATATCGTAAATTTTTATCTATATAAATGAATTCGACATTTTAAGATGTTTGCAAGTTATGAAATGTTAAGACTGCACCCTATAACCTTTGAAATTTTAGTCCACAGAATTTTAAATTATTATTATATTTGTAAAAGAAAGTACTATACTGTAATTTTATATGTAAAATCTATACTGTATTGAATAATTTATATGTAATATCTACATTTATTAAGATAAATGTGTTTTCAAAATTTTAATTAGTTAATGTAAAATACTTAATTTATGTTATTTCTGCACATGATATGTGATTCAGAATTCGTCTATTCCCTTAAGTAACCCTTTTTTAGTTTAAAGAATAATAAATATAGTAATAAAAAATCTGGTAAATTCTATAATGTACCACCAATTTTAAATTTAAAAAAGTAATGAGTAACTGGTTTGGTAGAGATATTGTTGATTGATTATACACAGGATGGTCTGTATAATCCTTTTAAGTCATTTAAATTCAAAATGGACTCTTACTTATATAGGTAAAGAGCGTGTATCCGTTGGTCCAAATAACAAGTGCAATCAGTAACAACAATAACATGTTGCATATAAAAAGGTGCTTCTTAAATTGAAAAATGTATCATCCAGTTATATCCTGTAGCTTTTCTGGCTTAAGTAACAGATAAATTAAGTTTAAGCAAAGAAAAAAAAACGAAAAAAAGGTATCAATGAATACTGAAGGAAACACTTTAGCCGGCTTCCTGGCATAGGGGTAGCGAGTCTTCCTCGAGAACTGGGTGTCCTGGATCTAAGCCCCGGTTCATGCATGGTTGTTTTTCTGTGTTCTATCTATAAGGTGTATGAATGTGCCCCCTGTGGTAAGGGGCTGTGCAAGCGACTATGATAAGTGAGTAGCTAAGTCGTACTCCTGGCCCTAGTTGGCTCTACTTCAAAACAAGACACGCTCATTTCGGCTTAAAACTCTCTGATGCCTTGGCAAAGCTTGTTTATGACACGTGCCACTAATAAATTGGACAATAAGTACAGAAAACTTTTTTTTTCAATTTCAAGACAACCCCTTTTTTCAAATCACAAAAATTTAATACTTTTAATGGCCAGTATCTCAGCTAAATTTAAATATAATTATACGCAAATTTTTCTTGTGCTTTTATTATAGTATAGCCTACATATATCTCATTGGACATTTCATTTATTTTTGTAGTTATTTTTGTATGACCTCCTTTGCCTCGGGGGATGCTGTACACGTTTCACTAATTTCAGCATAATAACTTTACCTTAGCTACCCTTTGCATCTCTTAATTTACGGGACTCCGTTTTGAATATAAAGGGAATCAATTTTTGCCTTATAATATGTAAATTATTCGACACTTTCTTTCACTTCATGTATTATAAATGCATTTAATATTTGCGATCTAACGAAATTAAATTTGTCCTTCTTTAGAATTCAACAGTCACAATGGTAAAGAAAATTGTACATAAATTTATAAAAAGATCTATCTTTTTATAAAACGAGATGGATAGAAATATTTATTGCGTTTTTTCAAATATTGAAAGTTTATGAATTTTGATTTTTTTTACTGTGACTTTTTAGCATTTGCTTTACATATAAATATTAAATATATATTTCCCATGTTAAAAGAAATTTCCCCCCAGAATTAGAAAATAATTTATCATAACGTGTCCAATTGAAAAAGTTAAAATAATTTACAGTTTGAAATGAACAAAAATTGCTATGTATTTATTATAAAGATAGAAATGTTGAACAGTTTCGTTAGGAAATATCTTTTCCATTGTTCTAACTGTTGCAAACATAACTTCAAAGAATATTTTGATTTTATTAAAACTACAGTTCTTCCTGTGCTTTTAAAAAATTATGTTATGATATTTCTTATTTTAGAGCCACCAAATATTGTTTTAGCTTCAGAGGATATTTGTATAGTTTAGAAATTATACAATAGTTCTATTTTCATTGAACAAATAAATGTATAGATATATATTCTTTTCTAGATACATATTTCATTCTTTAAAAAAAATTTCGGAAATATTTCTGTTGCTAGGCCAAACAATTGCAGGAAATATATTTATTCACAGATTAAAAAGTAAAACGAAAGGGATATATTCAGATAAAAAAGGGATACACGCACAAAAGCAACAAAGTTACCTTCAAACAATAATAAATCAAAACAAACCAAAACAAAGAGCTTTAATAATACAGCTGTTTTGAAGGCTTTTGAAAATATATCTTTAATTCCCTAGAATATTCATTTTTAGTAGCATTAATACTAAAGTAACTTTTCTTGAGAATATTTATAAAAATTGTATATTTTAAAATTATGTATATTCTGTTTTGTTTTGTGAATGCAAACAAATAAAAAAATATTTAATTAAAAGTCAATGTGTTTTTGGTAAAGTTATTTTAGTCGTACTTTTTCCTACATTAATTCAGTTACAACCAAAAATGTGAAAATAAAATAACAGTAATCATTGTTTTGTATGTCTAAATTTAGTTTGAAATTCAATATTTAGCGATAATAACTAATCGCATTTGAATAAAAAATTATATGAAATATCATATAATCTTGTTTCTATATAAGAAATCTGATAAATTTGCTCTTCAGTTTATATGAAATGAAGAGGAAGAAATTAAATTAACTCCTTTTGTAATTATATCTAAATATTTAAGTTTGAATGTTCGCCATTGTATCAAGATTATTTCCATTGTAAGAAATATTTCCAAATAAAATGATAAATATTATAAATCGCAATTTTGTTTCGTTATACTCATACTTATTTATTGCATTTTAAGAAAAATTTAAGATTTAAGAAATGGAAATGAAAAAGTTAATCTTTATATAATTGAATTTAAAATTCCATGAAAAATAAATTCCAATAATCCGATACAAAATTGAAGTCACTGAGATTGGAAACATCCTAAACAGACAATTTAGCCCCTTCAAGGGAATAACAATTACCAAAAAGTAACTTTTCTTTTTGGAATTCGGAAGACGATATGTTGGATATTTTCTCAAAAAATTCTTTGGGCTCTTTGGGAGTTTCTAGAAGTAAACATACGGTTATAATTATTATTATCAGATATATATTTATTACATCAGTCGGCGTATTTGTTGTTGGCGATTTTTTATATATCATTTTGTTTTGAAATATATAAATCAGCACATTTATTGATAGTGGATTTTTGTCTTTTGCAGTATACCCGGTATCCGTGAAGATCACGAGCAAGAACTCTGCCCTCTCCGCCGGCCTCCCTGTGGAGATCGTTTGCGAATCCGCTGGGTCCCGACCGAGTGCCAAGATCACGTGGTGGCTGAACGGCACCCACTTGTCGGACCACACCGAAACCGTCCACGACAACGTCACTTCCTCCACCCTGCGCCTTCTCCCCAAGCTCCAGCACCACCGGTCGCCCCTGATCTGCCGGGCGGACAACCCCAAGCTCTTCAACAGCCACCTGGAGGACGTCAGATTGCTCAATGTCACGTGTGGGTAGGCGTTCCTCATCCCCTCTCTGATAGCCTATGTGAATTAAATCTTCTTTTTTACAGCACTTTTGGGGTCATTTGCCGCCAAACTGCACAGAAATTGGCAGCAAATAACAATAACTGTAGCAGAGTAATTTTTAAAGTAATGCAGCTACCAGACAACTCAAATAAAATTGGGTGTGTGTAAGCGTGAGTGGGTGGGAGGATCATTATGTTTCTCTGCTTACGCATTAATCAAAAACAGGCGAGTTAATCCTGTGTGACAGCACATTTCTATGATAAAATGTATATAACGTCAACTGGGTTTAAAGAAAACATTAAAATGCCGATTATCAGATTCCTGTCACTTTAGATTAAGGCAACACAATATACAAATTTAAATTATAATACTGTAGCGTCACCTTATAAGCCAGATAATATCCTTCGAGCTGAAGGGTGCCTTTTCCTCGATCGGTATGATACTCGGCTACAGGCACAAACGTCGCAGATACGTACCGCGACCTACAATTGCTACAATACTTTATAGGGTTTTTAAGTCCAACACAATTCTATAAACTTTTACAATGCAGCAACATTTTGAAGCCAGTTTATCTAAAGAAAGGTCATATTTCCATGAACCATTTCTGAATTCTCTTTGTAATTATCTTCGTAATTTCAAAGATAAATGTGTTTCTGAAATTGATTCATTGGGCTGAAGGTAATGTTACTCAAAATTAAATAAAATTAATTTTCAAATAATGAAAAGGCTACACGTATAATATTTCTCATTAATTTGAAACTTAATGAGCGATAGTGAGTCCACTTATCTGCTCACTTTCCACCTCAAGCACAATTGTACAGGAAATTCAAGTCATTCTGCTTCGACAACCATCTATTAAGTTAGGATGGGTTAAAGCACATTTCGGCCACATCGGAAACGAAGCCTCAGATTCGTTTGTCAAACAGACTGTTCCTATAGGGACGTCCATTTAATATCCAGCTCCCAGAAGCAATCTGAAAAACACTCGAAATAAATTTAGCCTACAACTATAGCAAAAAGAATGGAACAACGGTTCAACTGGCAGAAACATATCAAATTATCTCCAAAGTCTCCTTTAACCCTTCATCTTGGATCAGGCTTGACATTATCTCTACAACAGACCAAGGCCTTTTCCCTTCGTATTTCAAACGATTCAATGATAAAGGATAGGATCAATGCGGCTGCAGTGAAATAGGTGATCCCCTTCATTATGCATATGCATGGCTCTTATGCCAATACAGCTAACAATCCAATCCAATCCAATCCCATTCATTATGCAACTAGCTACCCTCTCACCACATCTTTTTATCTAAAAAAACCCACCCCCGACCTAAAAAGAATTTGGCGGATCAACGTAATGGGACACATAATAAATAAAGGTCAAAATTAAAAATATTTTGCAATTCCTACAAGACAACGATAAATTGTTCTCCCCAGATCTAAGTCTATTATAAATGTTCTTTTTGTATCTCAACCACGCTCTTATCCACGATATCTTATTAACTTCATTAAAATTCATCTACTCATATTCCCGCACGAGAATTCCCTTCATCATCATAATTTTGTATATAGTTACTTTTCCTATGTATTGTTTGTAAACAAATAGCTTTTTCCTTAAATATTTCCAATTACAACCCTTTAACAGACAATGAATCCTAGAGATTTTAAGCTCGGAGACATTCGTTGGCGAAAGAAAGAAAGTCCTTTAATTGAGTCTATAAAATTTTCATGAAATGCGTTTAACTTTCATATATTAATACAAAATTATACAAGATAAGATCCTTCCTTCCCTATATAATTGCATTTCTGTAGTGCATTTACCTTAACGAAAGCAGAATCACAAACATAAATCTTCTTAATTTCATAATTGTGTATGTTTATCGATGTGGGATTATTTCAAACCCCAAATTTATGACCGTAACCAGAAACGCGCATCTGTCAATGATTGGTAGTAACAAATTGGAAGAAAGTAGCATCTCTTGTGAAAGCGACATTGAAGCCCAGCAAATTCAAACTCATTGTTCGCCAAATTTCAAAATTTATCTTTTTAGCACAAAGAATGTTCGCCAGGAATTCAGTTCATATAATGTTATAGTAACGTGATAAACATTTCAGATTTTGTCGTAATAGGAAAACAGTAGAATTGCTACCTTCATTCAGACAGTATCATATACATAAATCTTTTTCGATCACAACATTGGTATATCCTAATAAACGTATTTATGATAAAAACATTCGAGTCAGATTGAGTATACTGAGTATACTCAAGTACCATTGAGGGATATCAAATATCATGTAATATTAAAAATGATTCATAATGTTTTTTTCTTCCATTTCATGATATTTGGAATTTGTATTTGAAGTCAGAATGTCCACCTATGAAATCAATTAACCTCAAGAATTACATCGTCTATTTTACCTTTTATAGAAAACTATTTTTAGAACTTTAATAGATTTTACATCCATAAAAAAAAATCAAGGCAATTTTAAAATCAGATTTAGCTAATTTTAGGACGCTTGAATTGTAAAAAGTACTCTAAAAGTCCGTAAAATTGATTAATTTAAGTTTCAACCGTAACAGTTTCTATTATCAAGTGAGAAAATGACGCTGTTTTTGTTTGAGGTTTTTGAAGCCTCAAAATGTATAAGCAGCAAACTGGCGATTCATCGCTTTTAAGGCATCAATTTTACTCTTTTAGGGTCATTAGAAAATAATGCAGGAGATTATCATATTTGACGATTTATTGCCAAAAGAGCATTTAAAAATAGAAATTTAATTTGAAATTCAAAAGTTTAAATAATTGCCAATGCTGTTATTATTCTGTTGTTTTTACAATGTTTATATCATATGAGAACATGATGTTGTATTGGTTTGAGGTTTCTTGAAGCAACAAAATGAACGGGCAGAAAACTGATGATTTATCGCTTTTGGGACATTAATTTTCCGCTCTTAGGGTTATTAGAAAAGGGTAAGTATGGTTGTCACATTTGGCGACTTATCTCCAATAAAAAGTTTCAACTTTGCGGGAATGTCCACAATGTAATCGTTTCTATATATATCAATGCAAGCGTATTCTGATAGTCACATGATTGTTTCAAAGCTGCTTAAAATGGTTAATGACTTAAATTAATTAAGACAAACGATGACTTAAAAATGATAATGTTCTCACATGATAACATGAAATTTGAAACTACAGATTTTAATTTTTTTCATTTTGTTTTGTCTCTATTGTATTGAGATATATATTAAAATAATTAATTTTGAAAAGTAAACTGTATTAAGAATGTTATTTCAAATTCTTAGCTTTGCTGTTTAAAGCCAAACAGTGAAAAATTAACTTCACTCTCTTTTTATTGTTTTTCACCTTTCCCGAGTTTTTCGTAAGGACATTAATCCATCTAAAAAATATTTTGCTAGGTTAGATACAATTCAGTAAAGGGGGTCAAGTATATTTTAGTTAGTAAAAGTTTGATTAATTAAAAAATTTTTAAATAATAATTTAAGTGTTAGGACGTTCTTAATTAATAAGAATTAATGAGAAAAAAATAGTGGAATCAAAATTTAAATATTTCATAGTTTATCTTCATTTTTGCATTTAATTTTTTCTATTGATAATTTTACGAGCATATATTTTATAAATCCATATGTTAAAATCTTCAAGCCCTAATTTTTCTCCTATTTCAATCCTTCAAGTAGGGTTTAATGGAATAAAATAAATAAAATAAAAACTCATAAAATGAATGGATTAGAAATCAAAGCTATTGAATCTAAACTAGCGAAATTTATTATGAAATTTCTTTTCAAATTATTATTCCAAAATTGAAAGGCACAGACAAGCAATCAAGTGGCGAAGTTGAAGAAAGAACAGAAGCATTCTTTGCTCTTGAACAATACCATGAATTTTCTCTATTGAGTGAAATGAAAGAAGAAAAGAAGCAGAAGAAAGAAAGAAAGAAAATGATATATTGTATTTATCATAATAGGTCTCTGAATAACGTTGCATAGTAACATTTTTCAGCTCTCGGTAATAAAGAAAGAGTACAAACAAATGTTTTCAACTGTATGGAAGATGATTTTATTCGTTTCTGGATTATTGAAGTTAGGAATGAATTACATGACTGCAACTCAAAAATAATGAAGAATTTTCTACTACCTTTATATTTCTTTTAAAATAAAATCCAGTATTTATCATTGCGTTTAGGGAATAAAGTTTTTTTATTTGATATAAAAATTCTATTTGTTTGCCCTAAAATATATTTGCCATTGTTACAGAAATGAATGAATAAAATGAAACTTCTGTGATTATTGGTATACTGATATAGAATCTTCCGTTGGGAGTATAATTTACAAAATGGAGTTTGTATTTCGGCTAGGATTGTTTCCATTATGTTTATTTCGTGCGAATTCATTTATTGTCTGTGCGATTGAAACTGGGATAGAAATTGCAGAATTTTTATTCAAATCTTAACAAGTCCTATTTATGAAAGATCTAACCCTATTATTGGAGCACCTCTTAATTTGAGATGAGAAGCTTCCTTCAAAATGGTTGGTTCTTTCCATTCTTGTAGGTACAGGGAAAGGTTGGGCATCTAGTCCTTCATATATGGCAGCATCTGCTTCCCAAGAGAAGGGTTGTACGTTGGCCGGTGATGGCCCTTACATCTCAAACACAGTTAGTTTCCACCAGTGTTCCAATCTTTCAGATTTTTCAATATGCCTTCCAGCGGGTCAAAGAAAATCTATACTGCTATATTTTTATAAACTAGTTATGTGCATTTCATCAAAGATATTCTAATTATTTTTGGCAAAAAGAACTATATTTTTTCTCATTATTTTTTAAATGTTTCTTTTCGAGATATAAGTTTCATGTTCTATTGAAGTTATTTTTGTTTCCTTTAGGCCAGATTTATTATATATTTAATTTACTTTATGTATGTCATTAAAAGTCGGCTTTTTGTCACAGAGGTAGCGCGTCTTCCTCGTGTTCTGGGAGTCCCTGGGTTCGAGTCCTGGTTCGGGCGTGGTTGTTCTTTTGTGTGCTATCTGTGAGATGTGTGACTGTGCCCCCCCCCAATAAAAAGGGTTGTGCAAGAAAATGTAGAGAGTGTGTAGCTTAAGTCGTACTCTTGGCCTTAGTTGGCTCTACTTAAAAAACAACAGACGCTTATTTTTGCTTAAATCTGCTGCTGCATCAGCGGCTGGCTTGTCCATGGCAAGTGTCATAAGTAACAGCATAACATGCCATTAAAATATCAAAAACCAAATAATAGCTCATGATAAATTTAAATATGTAGTCTTCAAAGTACACATTTTTTTAATAATTCTAAAAATCCCTAATAAAATCGAAATATTTTTCTTGTGATCATATTTCCGATTGAACGTATTTTCAATTAAGTCGTTCGATTTAAATAACTATCAATAAAATTAATTTCTGGGTGTTTATTTTTCTGGCATTGACAATATAATATATTTTTATCCCGTTGAATTTTACTCCAATTTATCAAAGAATGAATAATTTTTCTTATTAAAATATCTTCAGTATTGCAGATCCTAAGAAATCATTATAAAACGAAAATTTAGCATTTTTTAAAGAAATTCGATAAAACAAAAGAATCAACAATAACCTATACCTAAAAATGTTTTCGTCTTTCATTGAACATTTCCAAAACTTCCATTTTTTGCCTTTAATTTTATCACAATCTACGATCAAAAATAAATAAATAAATAAAAGTTATTAGTCCACAGTCAAAACCACAGTCCTGAGAACAGCTGTAAGTGGAACGCAATGGATCAAAGTGAGTTGAAAAAAATGGTACATTGAAAGGGCGATAAAGCCAGGAGACGAGGCTAAATTGGCGGCATTTTGCTCGAAATCGTTCTTTAAAGTAATCATTCCAGCTTGTGAAGCATCGGGGAATCGACAAAGAAGCAAGGTGGGGTGCTTAGGAGGGAATCGAAGAAGATAATTTTATTTCTGCAGGTTCCTTTCCCCCCCCCCCTTTATTGCAAAAGAAAAAAAAAGCTGTAAGGAAAATAAAATATAGTTTGAACTTACTCTAATAGGTCTCGTTGTTAAGAAATATGATAACAATTTCTAGTATCATAAAGAAGTATATTCAGTTGTTTTTATTTGTATGAAAGCTGATTTTATTTATTTTGAGATAATAGCAAATAAATTTTTTAAAAAATATGTGGAGATGCCATTTATGCGATACAAATGGTCCATTTTATTCGAGCATTTTTATATTTTTTCCTACGATCAAAGCTAAAATAGGATTGATTGAAAAGTTGTTCTAGATTAGAACATGCAATTTTTCATTTGTCTTGAAAGCTACTTATTCTAAATCGTAAAGCGTATAAGATTGCAGGCTTGCTTTTCTCCTTCTAAAAAGGAATTTTTTTTTGGATTTTGTTTGACTCTAAAATTTGGCGTAAAATGAAGCTGTTCGAGGCATACCAAACCAGATAGCTTTCGACTAACTATTTTTTTGTAGTTCTTGACTAATTATTTACTTTTTTTTCTAGTTTTCGACTAATTATTTACATTTTTTTTCTATGTACTTTTTTCTCTTGAAAATGTCGTGTCTTGTAGAAATATGTACCAAAACTCCAAATTAATAGAATTGAGATAAGACATGAAATGCTTTGCCCTTGTTGCCTTTATAAAATAATAATTTTAAGAAAAATTTCAAAACAAATTTCTAATTACATTCAATAGTCTTTATATATTTAACATTTCTTTTCGAACTTTTAAATATTTAGATAAACTGTAACCGTACTATCAAACTATCTTTAAAAATGGGATTTCTTATAAGCAGAACTGCGTTCTCAATTGTCAAGAATAAAATGAAAAAAATATATATATTTGTTTAAATGCTACTTATTATAACTCAAGGGAAGACCAATTTTCTTTTCTCTTAAGTAAAAAGAATTGGGCGTTTATAATAATTTCTATAATTTTGGAATCTAAAATATTTACTATTTAACTGGAAATGATCGAGGGTTAAATTTTCATGGAAGTAAAATTTAGGCGATAAGCATCATACTAAGTAATAAGAAAAATAATCAATAAATCTGAAATCCACCTCTTCCATGCTCTAAAGTATAAAATGTTGAACTTCTACAAATTCAAAAGTATAAAGTTATGAGCTCTTTCAAATTTAAAAGTATAAACCCTTGCGCTCTTTCAAATTCTAGAGTAAATTTGAGTTCTTTCAAAGTCAAAACTGCAAGTCATTCAACTCTTTCAAATTCAAAAATATAAAGATTTGTGTTCTTTCAGACTCAAAAGTATAAATATTTTGTCCTCTTTCAAACTCAAAATTATAAAGATTTGAGCTCTTTCAAACTCAAAAGTTTAAAGCTTTGAGCGTGTAACATGTCTAATCTTAGCAAATGCAAAATAAATTTTAAGCATGCTATTTTGTTTTATTATTTTGTAGCAGAACATTTGTATAATTCTTTCAAATATTACATTGAATTCTAAATAACTTTGTAAAAAATTCATCAAATTGATTCTAAAATTTCATGATATCATAATGCTTTATACTTCAACAAAATTGGAAATATGAAAAAGATGAAAAATTTAGTGAAATTAAAAATTTGATAAAAAAATGCTATTTTTTGTTGCATGTTATAAAAAATTGATCATTCGAAATTCAATAAAAAAACAAAATTTAATTTCTCACATTTACCTAAACCCTAGCAGTTTGTGAAATGAGACTAATAAATTAAGATTATACAAATAAAAACATCAGCAATCCAGGAGATGATAACAAATTATACCAAGTTAAAACAGCTACATTTTGCACCAAATCTTTCTTTCAAATAATGATTGCAAGATTTCAAAAAATTATCAAATGAATAATTTGAAGGAGACTGACAAAAAGAATGTCTATTGCACTATTTGTTAAAAAAATCGAATATTTTCCCTTTTAGGGCATGAAGGAAGACAAAATAAAGGATATTTTTAACTCATCCGAATATTTCTTCGAATAAAATAGAACACTTGCATTTTTCATATCTACATTAAAGAAAAAGGACAAACAAATGTCTTCAGCTTTATTCAAGATGGTCTCATTCGTTTCAAAATTATAGAAACTAAAGAATAATGACGAAACAATACATAACATGATTTTTATATATGTTTTGCCATCGGTCCTTTTTTTATTCTGTTTCTTATTTTTCAAGTAGAAAATTTGATGTTTGTAGTAGGAATAGGGAAACGAAGATTGTAACTCTTTGTTTTTGATTTAAGTATTTCTCCTGATTGCTGAACCATTAGGCATATTGACTGTCTTTTCAATCCTTTTATAAATTACTTATTTCTGATGATGATACTCGGTGATTTGTAATAGATTGCCGAATAGCAAATCTTTCGAGAAATTCATATTTTCAAATACACTGTGTCTAATAATCTTTAACTCGTTTTTCCCTTCTGATTAAGTTTTGTTTTATCTTTAAAACATGCCATTCCCGAAAAAATAAATGTTTAACAAAAAATTTAAACAACAACAACAACATTATCTTTCGAGTCTTAACCTTCCACCAATAAATAAACTGCTTTTACTTATTCTAGACGAATTCAAATTTTAATTATTGTTACATAAACAATTTCAGATAGAATCTGTCAAATGAAAGTTGTCTGTAGAGGAAGCCTCATTATCCAGATAACATTGCCGGACTTCAGTGTCATTATTATTCATGACTATCCACAATTGACTACTACTCATCTATAAACTCAAGCTTTGCGAGTTTGGTTGTCCATCTGCTGCACATTGGTGACCTGAAACCTTGAATAAGCAACTTCCGTACAGCTATTGTGGCGCCCTCTATCGATAGAACAAGTCGTCAGGCGCATTAGAAACAACAGCCAACGTCAGCAACAACAACTCACGCTCACCATACGCTTCGTGCAAATGTATCATTCTTCTTAGCACCGACTCAAAGGTGGAAGAGTAAGAGGTCAAAAATTCCTCTTAACTCTTCTTCTCAGCAACATAAGCCAGATGACATCCACTGAACACGGATATCATTTTTATCCAGTGGCTACATTACTTGGCTATAAATCTTAGCAATGTGTGTTCAGTACACACGTCAATTCATATGGATATAATGAATAAAAAGATAACTAGCAATATGGTCGAAGATTAATATGAAATTAGCATATGTTCTTTTCATTAAAACTCTATATTCAATAATTGGAAGAAATCAACAAGGCTTAAACGTTCCTCAACTCTCCAGTTAGATTCAGACACTAGAAAACAAGTCAATTTGGAGCACTCCTCTTTAGATTTCCTTCAGGAGCCCATCTTTCCAAGGAAACCACCAGATAATACCATGTTTGGTTTGGAATTATTACAGACTTGCTCTAAAAAAGAAGATTCCAGTGTTCTCAATCAGAAAGGACTTGAAACAATCGAGAAGTTCTCTCATAAAAACTTCGCTGTCGCCTATACTGATGGCTCATCAGACAGATCCATCATATGATCAGAATATATCAGAGATATGATATGAAAGGACATATGATCAGAAGATCATATGTCCTTTGTAAACATTGCCCTGATGTCCAGCTCACTCCTGGTCACATCCTGGAATGCCCAGCGGTGACCACGAGTATTTTGAAGTTGGGAATGGTTCCGATGAGGAGCGCTTTACAGGAGATTCTGTACAGTCCTGCTGCACCGCTGCTCGCAGCGGCTGTGATCAGGACTTTCGGTATAATTTGATGTCACTGCAGATCCATGAACACGAGAACAACAACATTAAAACTCTAGGCCAGCATGCAATTCTGGATCACATTCTTCTCATGACAAATCATTCATCTGTTTGTCCATCTAGCCATTTTCAAGAGGAAATAATTCATATATGTTATGAATTATTTAAATCTCTATTAGCATATGGTCTTGATGGAATTGTAGACTCAGTCGGTGAATGAGGAAACATTTCCTTTTTTTTCTTTCATTGCAATTTTTATTTTATTGTACTATACAGAACAGAACGCCGTCTCATACCCCCGTATCTGTGACCATTCTGGTCACTTCACGGTTTGGTGGGCATGTTACGGGAATTTTATTTTAATTAATAAGATATATACAGTAAGAAATATAAAATAAAAACAAAACTATTTACCGAATTTACAAGAAAATGGGATGATAATGAGAAATGTTTACAGATATTTTCTTTTTTTAAAAATGGTTTTACACTATTATATACAGGAATTAAACACAAATAATACTATATATCGTAAATATACGAGAAAATTGAAAGGAGAACCATCTTGAATTTCTTCAGAACACTTTCTAGAAGTATATACGTAGTTTCTTTCTCTTATCTGTTCATTTCGAACGATACAAATCACTTTAGTAGAAGCTCACATTAGTTTCTTATTCTATTAAGGAAAATGGCATAATGGTTTAAATGCTACGGCATAGCAAGAATAGGCTCGCATCACGGGAAAATATTGCAATATATTGCGAATATCGAATGGATTATCTGAAAAGAGTAATACAGAAGGGGCGATTTAGATAATTAGAAATAAGTATTAAGAATTTTAATGGAGCAAAAACAAAATAAGAGCAAGATTTAAATTTTGACATCCTCCGAGTAGTATATTGTTGATAATGCTATTAAAAAACATTGGGCAAGTGATAATTTAAGGTGTCGGATTATTATGGATACAATAGAACAGCGTGTTAACAAAAGATTTAAATTAAATAAAAAACGCATATTTTTTTCTTTAAATTGCTATATTTTTATTGAATTGTAAAGTTCCCAGGATAGGAAAAATTGACTAGATAACTTTGCTGACACATACGCACTCTTTTATAGAAATTTTCCATAAACGTAGATGTTATGTAAAATTCTCATCAGCCACCAGCTGCTCTAGCACTTTGAATCAGTTCAAAAGACACATTTATAACACTTGCTTTATTTGACACAAACTCAAAACAGGAACACGATTCCACATCCCAGCAAACGTTACAGTTATTTACAAGTTATCACAATACATCAAGGATGTCAAACTACCCTTATCAGTTAATACTCAATTCACTGCAGTTCCGATTTAGATTGATGCTTGATTGCTTGAGAAACAGTAGATGAATTTCATTGATGCAGTTTTGAATTTCCTTCAATGCACGCGTGCTTCTTATCATGTTGTCATGGACCCTTGACTTCAAATAACTCGAAAAAATAATAAATCCAATGGCGTTAAAACAGACGATCTAGAGGGCTAGTTCTCAAACTTTTGACGATGGCCACAAAACTTTCATTATTTTTAAAATATTGTAAGACAATGAAAATACATTGTTATATCGTGAAAGGCCTCATTTTTATTGACCATATTTATATGCTGCAAAATATTTTAATAGGGTTGTTTGCAGTTTACTGCATGGATGGTGGTGAGCGTGAATTTTGCCTTAATTTTGATACAATGTTTATTAGTTTCTTTCACTTCCTTGATTCCTTCTAATTATCAGCTAAAAAAAGCTATTTTTTTTTAAATGTACCGCATAGTTAAATGTACCGCATAGTCTTACATACATGAATCTTCCTTATGGAGGACTATCCTGTAATTTTATAGCTTAATTTTATATATAAATTATCAAAAATTAAATGAGTGATTTATCTATCTTCTAAATTTCTCTCTATTGCAATTTACATTTTTATTTGTCTTGTTCATTCGTTCCATGCATTCTTTCATAATCTTCTTCTTTAGCTTTCAATATGAAAGAAAATAAGGCTATTAAGTATTTGATGAAACAATAAAAACAGTTTGAATGTCAGGACACCATTGTTATCTACTAATAAAAATATTCGAATATTTCTTTAAATGTACCAGAGATCTTTCAAAATTTTGCATGGCTATTAAATTTATATAATTAAAAAGACAGCTTTTTAAAATTTTACAACGCTATCAAGTCCTTTTTTTGTGTGTGTAAAATAATATGATTGCAAGCTACTGTTGTAAAACATGAAAAGTCTTTTTAAAATTTATCTAAAGTTTTAAAACGATTTATATTATTTTAAAATTTAATTAAAATATTAAAAAAAACTTTGAAATATATGTTTTTGCCTCTAAAATCATTGAAAAAAATTAGTATAATGATTTTACTGCTGGTAAATATTGGTCAAACGGCTTGGTTTGTTGAGGACCAAAACTCACACATACACACATTCTTTAATTTTTATTAGAGTTTGTAATAATTTAAATGTAACGAACAATTATATGTTTTTCTATTCAAATTGCTGCCTGAGGCACATAAAATGCATTTAATCATAATCTTAGATTGTTTCTTATATTTAATAGTTGAATTCATCTATTAAAATACAGAATTTTCACATAATTTAAATATTAGAATCTTCAGACCAATTACCAAATTTTCAGATACAAATATCATCAAAGCATAAATATAGCTAAAAAAATAATCATTTAAATTATTTTAAAATTTATTTAAAATTTCAAAAAAATCACTTGGAAGTGCATATTTTTACCTCTGAAATCATTGGAAAAAGTGATATACTGAATCTACTGTTGGTAGCTATTTGTCAAGCAGTTTGGTTTGTTGATGACCAAAACGCACGCATTCACACATTCTTTAATTTGTAGTAGAGATTGTAATAATTTAAATGTAAAGAACAATTATATGTGTTTCTATTAAAACTGCTGTCTGAGACACGTAAAATGCATTAAACTTAAGATTATTTCTTATATTTAATAGTTGAATTCATCTATTAAATTACAGAATTTTCACATCATTTAAAGATTAGAATCTTCTGACAAGTTACCAAATTTCCAGATACAATTATCATCAAAGCATAAATTTATCTAAAAATATATATTGCAATCATTAACGCAACAGGAAATCGTTCGAAAAACCTCTTTCTTTATTACCTTAATAGCATTCTCAAACGATCATTTCCTTCGTTTTACCTTGAATGTTGGTAGCCAATGAGCCAAAAACTCCAAACCCACGGCCCTAAAAGCAGTAAGCAGAATACGATAATGAATCAAAACGAGGGGATAGAAAAAAATAGGAAGTTGAAGGGGGTGATAAAGCAAGTTGCCGAAGCTAAACCAGCAGCGGCATTTTGTACAGAATCCTTCCTTCGAATAATGATTCCTGGATGTGTGACTGCCAAGAATTGGCGAGTAAGCAAGGAGGACGGAGGGACAGAAAGGGGGGTGTATGTCGGTGGCGGACAGAAGCACTCTCCGCCGGAGAATTTCGAGTGTTTTTTATGGCACCGAAAAAGAACGAAGGAAAGAATCAGAAAAGAAAATAAATGATATCTTGAACTTACCCTAATAGGTCTCCGAATAAAGTAGCATAGTAACATTTGTCAGCTCTCTGCAATAAAGAAAGAGTACAAACAGATGTTTTCAACTGTATGGAAGATGATTTTATTCGTTTCCGGATAATAGCGGCTGAGAAGACAGAAAAAAAATTATTGGGGATTGTACTCACAATTTTCTTTTTTTTTTCTTCTTGTAATTCTTTCTTCTGTTTGTTTCTTTTACTAAGTAAAATCCGGTATTTCTTTTTTCTTTATACCTAGAATGAAATATTTCTAGAATGGTATGTTTCTCCTTAAAAAAAGTATTTTACTTTAAGAATAGTAGGTCATTTGTCATGCCCGAATTACTTTATGCGCTGCTTTTTAAAAGATATTGGTGATTATTGGCAAAGTGTCAGACCTTTCAAATTATGTTTTTTCAGATATTTAGTATCTTAAATTATCAGATAAATTGGTTTTTTTAATGGCATTGGAAGTTAGTTATACGAGTGTATATTCGCATGCTCAATTGAGTGTCAGTTTCCATACGCTTTAGTGTCTTATGTAAACTCTTTATTGTGAGTGTTTAAAGTTCAAGTTTACATTTATTTCATTTTATTCAAAAGACGAATAAAAGAAACATTTTTATATACAAATTTTAATGTCATTTTATTAGTTTTTTTTATTTAATTGGAAGTTACTTATGCGAGTGTATATTCACATGCTTAATTGAGTGTCAGTTTGCATACTCGTTAGTGTCTTATGTAAACTCTTTATTGTGAATGTTTGAAATTTTACACGTATTTCATTTTATTCAAAGGACGAATGGAAGAAACCTTTTTAAATACCAACTTTAGTTCTATTTTATTCCAAATTATGTTTTTTGAGATATTTAGTATCTTCAATTGTATGATAAATTAGTTTTTTATTTCATTGGAAGTTTGTTTATGCGAGTGCATATTCACATGCCTAATTGAGTGTCAATTTGCTAGGCTTTAGTGCCTTATGTAAGCTCCTTATAGTGAGTGTTTAGAATTCAAGTTTACATTTATTTCATTTTATTCAAAGGACGTATGATAGAAACTTTTTTAAATACAAACTTTAGTTCTATTTTATTTCAAATTATGTTTTAAAGATATTTAGTATCTTAAATTGTATGATAATTTTTTATGTCATTGGAAATTAGTTATGCGAGTGTATATTCATATGCTTAATTAAGTGTTAGTTTGCTAGGCTTTAGTGCCTTATGTAAGCTCCTTATAGTGAGTGTTTAAAATTCAAGTTTACATTTATTTCATTTCATTCAAAGGACGTATGATAGAAACTTTTTTAAATACAAACTTTAGTTCTATTTTATTTCAAATTATGTTTTAAAGATATTTAGTATCTTAAATTGTATGATAAATTAGTTTTTTTATGTCATTAAAAGTTAGTTATACGAGTGTATATTCACATGCTTTTATTGAGTGCCAGTTTGCATATGCGTTATTGTCTTATGTAATCTCTTTATAGTGAGTGTTTAAAATTAAAGTTTACGTTTATTTCATTTTATTCAAAGGACGAAAGAAAGAAACCTTTTTTAAATAATAATTTCAGTTTTATTTTATTTACTCTTACTTTTCTCATTACGAATTCCGACAAAACTAAAACAAGCAGCCCTTTTTAAATGTAAACAAAACCACAGTTGCCATCAATTTCACTAGACTTTACTGCTTCTAAACAGTTGAATTAATTTCTTCCATAATATTGATATATCAGTAAAATAACTAACTCTGATTATCAAATTTGTCCATTTTTGGAAAGTTTTTGAATGAAATATATAATATTAATTCAGCGTAGAAATTATTTATTTATTAATCTTTAGATTATACCTAAGTATTTTTAATGCATTAATTTTTTTAAAAAATATATGATTTTGGCTGTAAATTAAACACTGTTTATCTTTATTACAAGTCAAAATATTACAGGATTCTTTGTAGGATTCTAGTGCCTTTTAAACAGCCTTAACTAAGCTCTTATTCATGACTATGTAAAATTATCATAATAAGTAATTGATACGTCGAACTATCTATAGAGTAATTAAATCTAACTATTGAAATATTCTGCAAGGGCAATAGGATTCAAGTCTTTCCTTCATTTTGTTGTGAAATTTCATGTAATTATTGCTTAAATAACATAATTAAAAAAAATTCCGGCAGTTTATTTTTTTCTAAATGTAGTTTTTATTCCTTGAATGTAGTTAAAAGTATGTTATAGATTTTTAAAAATAAGTTTGGGCATTTTTTGGAATATGAGAATTTTCAATTTGCTACATTTATTGATAAACGATATTCGATATTCGACTTCACTTTTTAGTTACCAATTACAGATAATAGATATAGAATAAAATTAAACTAGTAATGGCACTGATCTCTAATACCTTCTTATAAGGTTGTAGCTGGTTGGCTAAAAAACGTTAACAATGGTGATCGAGTTAGCCTAACCGAATGATTAATTCATTTAGTTATAGTAAATAGCTGATTAATTTGAGTTAAAACTATTTATAAAATCGGATAATCGTTGAAGAATTATCTTATAATATATCAAAGACCTATAATATTATCTTTCTTGTTGAAGTCCTTACAGTTTAGTTGGGATAAACTTACGATTCGCATTTCCATATAGTCCTGACTTGGAAATTCTGGAGAAATATTGAGAATCTAGAGGATATTTTATTTAGGAAATGTCCTGTTCCTTGTTTAATAGGAAGATACGTGAATGAGAAGATGAGGAGGAAAGTCATTGATTAATCACTTTGTGGCTAAGGGTCAACTCGAAGAGGATGCAACTTTGATGAATAAGTTAGTGTTAAAGACAGGTAATGCTTAAGTAAACAATCGACCATAAAAAATACTGTCTATATTGCTATTCTTAGTGGTAGTGAGGTTGTTGGCTTAAAAACAACAAGGACTCCTCTGGATAACCATTGGCACTAGTCTTTATAAAATTCATTAGTTTTCAATTCTCTGAAAAACTTTTTTAAAAAATAATTGAGCAGTTTTGTGGCGACAAACCAAGGACTTTTCTTGAAATTCCATGATTTATTATGAAATAAAATTATTCATATATTGATGCATAAACTTCATAACTTGTATTTAAAATTTTTTAATATTTCTCGGTGATAACTGGGAACAGAACAAGCCAAGAAAAAATTTCGTCAGTTTGACGTTTTGAATCGTCGAACTACCGCATGGGATTCACACGTTCAAAATTTGTTACGATAAATAATAACATGATAAATAAATTTCATAACTTGTATTAAAAATATTTTCGATATTTCTCGGTTATAACGGTTAACTGAACAAGCCAAGAAAAAATTTCACCAGTTTGATGTTTTGAATCGTCGAACTACCGCATGGCATTCACACGTTCAAAATTTTTCATGATAAATAATAACACTCTTTAATATATTTTTCATATTTTGAGGAATTTTTTTTCGGTACTTACATATTATACCGCCTTCACCAACGATCGCTAATGGTTTAGTAACTCATTGGCGACGGATTTAAATTTGACGATAAAGATCAACGGATTACACCATTGCCTGACTGCCATCATTGGCAGTTTAGAAACTTATAGGTGATGACTTCTAATTTGGCGATAGAGTTGGACGGTATAATACGTAAGAACCGTTTTTTCTTGGCGCTTTTTGTTCGCTTTTACAACCGAAATGTAACAATTTTCAATTTACTCCATAATTTTGAGGGAGACATTGCCTGAAATCCAATAGATGTTTTATCCTTAGTAATATGCTTAATACAAGAATCCAATTACATGTTTTTATCTCAATCAGGACTTGACCTCTTTGTTCCATTTATTTATTTTCAGACATACCTCAAGTCTACCTCCGCTTGATAAAGGAAGAAGTCGACAGGCAGCCGAAGGAGGACGACTTCGTCCGTCTGGTGTGCGAGGTGGACGCGAACCCGCCTGTCCTGAAGGTGGGGTGGCTCTTCAACGACCTGCCCCTCTCCCACAACGAGTCTCGCACGGACATCGTGAGTGGCAGCACGCTCGTCTTCAAGCGACTCACGCGTCACAACAGGGGACGCTACCGATGCTACGCCATCAACGAGGAAGGCAGAGGACTCAGCGACGAGCTCGTCCTCAACATCAGCCGTGAGTGCAGCCTTTCTATGCTGATATTTAACTGATAAACTGATACATTCTGTGAATATCTAATGCGAAAATCATTTAATGCCGTCTGAAGGTCAAATTATTATAACTAAAGTTTCAGATTTGACTTTTTCAGTAAGAAGTACTTATGATAAAAATGCCTTGGGAAATTTAAAATAAAAGATCAAATTAAATCTGCTGTACATATTTCGATTTATCATGTCAGAACATAATTTCTTGAAGAGCCAATCACCACGTTCTCGTGCAAGTGAAATTATATTTTTATTCATTTTAATTCTTTCATTGAATGATTCAGTTCAGTACTGCAAACGATCCAAAAAAAACTTTGTTTCGTATTTATTGTTTTAAAAAGATATCGCATTTCCTATTTATTTCATTTCATACAATCACTTGCTCAAAGTGACATTTTTCTAGGTTTTGTTTGCTGTAGTCATTAACTTTTTTTAAAAAGCAGAGCTTTTATAAATGTAATGGCAACGCTCTATTAAAACCTGATTTTTTGGTGTGCTCGTGCAGATGATAAAATTTTAATTTTTCGCCTACGGATTTTTGTCTATTTCATTCTCAAAATAACATCACGTTCTGACATGATAATAAAATAAATCGGAATTTGATATTTTCCCTTGTTAATTTTAAGGTATTTTTGGACTTATAAACTTTTTTATATCAAATTTATGTGTGATACAATTTTCAACACAATGAATATATTTTTAATTTAATAAGATCTAATTTTGATAAATAAAAAATATTTTAATGTATTTTTTTAAAAAAAATATTGTTTATTATTTTATTTTTGGATATATGTTTTCATTCTTTGTTATGATATAAAATATATTTTTTTAGTACTGAATAATTCAGAGTGAACTTTGAAACTAGATTGAAGATAAAAGAATTAAACATTTAATACTAACAAACCTTGGTTATTGGATTAGAGATTTGAAATTCTTTCAGTTTTTGTGTGTTGCTTTCCGAACTAGATGACTATATAAAAGCTAGCTATTCCAATTGTTTTTATAATATGATTTTGGGAAGAATTCAGTCCCTTTATTATTTAAGACTAGGGTATAATGTGACGAATCATGGTCACCTGATATCCTCGTATTATATTTATTATGACAAATAAATCTAAAGAGATGGCAAAAAAAAAACAATAATACAGGTTGTCCGAGAAGTCTTTGACACATTTCAAAAATTCGGTAAAAAAATAATAAACGAGATAGAAAGTAAAATTAAATTACATTTATTACCTCAAATAGTGAAGTTTTTTTTAACGTTTCAATACACCTCGATGTGGGCCTCGGAGTTTCGGGGGCTACGAGCAAATGACTGATGAATTCTATCGACGACACTTCTGTGTCGACCCAGGACACTCCCAGTTTCCAAAAACTTATTTTTCCATGCAATAATGCTGTTACGAGATGGAGGGTCTTTTCCCATATTTTGTACGGAAATTACGTTGAACTTGAGTAACAGATTTCGATTCGAAAAACCACAGTAACACAAAACGCGCGCTCACTTGGAGAAGCCATTTTCTCAATAACTCTTTCTAACGTTTCAGTACCGCAATCTACCGGCCAGTTTTGAATTTTAAAAAAAACTTCACTATATGAGGTAATAAATGTGATTTAATTTTACTTTCTATCTCGTTTATTATTTTTACCGAATTTTTGAAATGTGTCAAAGATTTCTCGGACACCCTGTATAAACACATTTGATGAAAAATTATTTAAAACTGAAAATTCATTTCTGCCAATTTTTTATTTTAATATTATATTGTATTATATAGTTTAATAAATTATAATTAATTATGTACTAAAGAAAATTTCCTAATCATTTGAATTCCGCTTTTATCAAAACAATAGCTTCTGAACTACGCGCGCAAAGATTTCCTCCAAATATTCATAACGCTGGATTGGCAAATATTTTTTTGAAAACTCTTTTCGCACACTCTTTATTTCCTGGTTTTTGCCTTCCTAGTCAGTTATCTGCAGTACGTTTGTTTTGTATTGAACAGAGAAATCTTGACGAGAAATATAAGTTGAATTATTTCCTGAAAATTGTGAACAATACACATTGTGAAAAGCACTACGCTTATTTCTTTGTTTTGCACAAAAATGCTGCATAAAAGTGTAACATTTTTATCATTTTACCTTAGCGTATAAATTGATAAGAAAAAATAGTTCATTTTTTCAAGGAAAATATGTTTTAACTCGTTTCAAGCATTTTAATTTTTTTCAAAAGAAATTTATATAAATATTTTTAAATTGGTAGGTTATTCTTTCATCATAATAAACAATAGTTGTTCTGAGCTTCCATATTTTAGATTTCCTGTAAGTTGGCGAATTTACCTCTAATTTAAATATAATAATACTCTAATATACCTCTAATTTGACAAAACTATAAGATTACACTTTCTGCATGGAAATAATCAATTTGTCATCAGATTACACTATAAAAATTAGTCGGAGTATGATGGAAAAGATTTCTAGCCTTTGACCATCAACAGCTTGAAGATTATTCGAAATTTTGTTGGCTGTTGTCTTCTTATGCATCCTTTTCGTTATAATTGAAACTATTATGATATAAATTTATTTTCTTAAAAATAAAATAGAGTAATAAGTAAACAAGGGAAAAAGCACTTATTGATTCATTCCATACTTTCTCATTTAGCCATACTTTTTTATTTATTTTGTTTCTATTCAATGATAACTTTAGGATAATGACAAAAGAAAATTTCTGATTTGTTATTACAATTAAAAAAATTAAAATCTTGGTTTTTCAAAATTTTAAAAATGTGATGTAAGTTGCATAACAATGAATAATTTTGAATTTCATGAATGTTTAATATCGTAAAAAATTAATTTTATAATTTTCTAAAGGAAATACAATTAGTTGAATTAAAAATAAAGAATATAATCTAAAAGTACTTTAAAAATTTTATTTTATATACCTTCTCATCGCTACCGCTGAGAAGCTAATTGTGTGTAAAAATAGGATTTACTTACTAAGATAGAGATTTTTATGAATATTTCAACATTGTAACATTTTTGATTAGAAAAAAAGTGAGTTATCTTAAGAAATGAAAAGGTTCCACCTAATATGAAATTTCAAATATAATTAGTTTGCATTGTAACACTGTTTCAAGAATCAATTATATTTTTTTATTATTATTTTACTTTTATGATCTTTTTTCAATTACCCTTTAAATAACCCCTTTTTTACAAGGCCTTTTCAGATCATTGTTTAGTTTTAATATTTTTATTTGCTCAAATTTTAGGTGCAAGATTTTTAAAAAAATATATGTGAAATAAGAAATTTTTAATATTAGCTTGACATTTTGATTTTTACATCTTGGAAATTATTGAAATTAATTGCAATTACTTAAAGATGGTTGTCAGAAATATTTAAATCTCTTTTAGTAATAAATCTGTCATTTCCAAAATTGTGACTTTCTATTTCATATGTTTTCACATTATTCCAGACTTCAATATTTTTTTTTCTATATCTACAAACTAATATAATCTTTGTAAGATTAATATAATGTTTGTAAGGTAATCATTAGTAGCACGAAGAAAAATTTCAAATCCATTCATGATTATTTTGGAATATTAAAATGTGCAAATGAGAAATTCTTCATTATCCGGAATTCCTCCATTAATTCCAGACAATAGAAATACATTGTAGTAATTCTAAAAAACGCATATTCATAATAAAACCGAAAAATCAATTAACATACTTTCATTTAGTCTTTATCAAGATAACTAACGGAAACATTTTAAAACTATAATATTAATAACAATTCCTATAATACTAATTAGTATTCAGCTTTGGAAAGTTTTCCTGATTTTCCCTTTAACAAGAATAAAAAGCAAATTTTATACTATCATAAACATTTTGTAATAAGTATAAATTTCACTTTCTTGTTATTATTTTTTAAAAATATAATAAGAGAGGAAATTCAGATATTATTAGTAACACAGAAACTGTATCACTTAGTAGAAAATCAGTTATAAATTTCTAAAAGTTTTAAGAAAATTAAACGCATCATCAGCGCATTTAACTGCGACTTTTCGGAATATTGGATTTTTAATAAATATCTACTACGCTTCTTTAAAAAGATAATTAACTAACAAAAACCTTTTTTATGTTTTTAATTTATATTTTGGCGATAATTATAATAATTTACGATTTTCTGAAAAATGATTATGAAATATAAATCTAACTTTCACTTTTTGGTTACATTTATTTTATTTTACAAATATCCTAGTAGTTTTTGTATAAAGAATTAATAAAAAAAGGCTATTTTTTAATTTTATAAAAAATTATTTTCGTAACTGCAAAGAAAATTCAGTTATTATTCTTTTAATAAATTAGATAAAACATGTATAATAATTGGTAGTGGTCAATTAGATACAGCAATTTAAGCTTCTTATAAATATATGGTTACTTTTGTACCAAGTTATCAAGTGCAACGGAGGAATCAACTGAACTTTATAACATTTAAGTTTTGCTGTATGCACAACATTTACAAGTAAATTAGATACAACAATTTAAGCATTCATTGTAGTAACTGCAAGTAAAGTACATTAGTATTCTTTTAATAAATTAGATACAATAATTATAGTAAATAAAAATACAAGTTAATTACAGTAATTTAAAATTTTTTTTAAGGATATGGTAACTATCATGCCATGTTATTGAATACAACGCAGAAATCAACTAAACTGAATAACATTTACTGTTCGCAGTATTATAACATTTACAAGTACAAGTAAATTAGATTCCGTAATTAAAGCATTTATTTTAGCAATTGCAAGGAAAATATATCGGTACATCAATATTATTTTAATAAATTAGATACAACAAATACAATAAATAGTACAAATAAATTAGCATTTAAAAGAATAATTTAATGTCCTCATAAATCAATTTATGCATTTTATAAGGATATGGCAATTGCTGTGCCATGTTATTGAGTACAGTATAGAAATCAACTAAACTAGATAACATTTATTGATCCAATGAAGCATAATAACATATATTAATCCATGAAGAACAAGTTTGCTCTTTTTATGCATGGGTGGCGTAGATAATATACCTTGTCACAAAACACGATTAAAAAAATAAAGAATATTTGAAACAGTTTCTGCAGTATAATAGCAATAATCAAACGAAATATATTTATATATTGTCAAATTGACAACTAGGTGAGAACAGTTAATTAACAGTGACAACAGTTCGTTATTATGTGGTTGGATAATCATAGAACAGACTCTCCTACCCGCCGCGAAGGCACACGGATTAACCATCAGTAGTAAATGACCGGACCGCCACAACAGCAATTAGCAGGAACTGTGGTTGAGTCCTAATGGTCGTCACCGGCCACGGTACAACACTTTCCGAAGGAAGTACGTTCCGTCATCCATGAGAAGATCCTAACCTCCACCTATTTGTGTACCCACCGGTTTGCCGAGATCCAACCACCATACCGGAAGCATCTCATCCCTAATTATAAGGGGGATTATCCCCCAGGGGATTATCTGGTTGGATATGGAGATGTAAGCTCTAAAACTTGCTACTAAAAGTTAATTAAAGGATAGCTAGTTATCTTATGCGTTGATTTTGGAAGAAATTCCGCAATAAAATCCTCGAAACTTGTAAATTACAAATACTGATTTCAAAAGCAGTTAAAACTTCGTTTTAAGACAAAACAATATGTTGATTACCGCAAAAATTATCGAATCCTTAACATATAAATTTTTTAATTGCAAATACGGATATCAGAGGCAATAGAAGTTAAGTTTTCAGACAAAGCAGTGTGATACTTTCAGCGAAAATTATCCTATACTTCATTTATAAAATTCTAAATTACAAAGATCAATTACAGAAGCAAGGGGAATCGGATTTTCCGACGAAACAATACGGTATTTATAGCAAAAATCATTCAATCCTGAAAATACTCAGGATTGAATGATTTTTGCAATCCTGAGTATTTTCAGGATTGCAAATTTTTAATATAAATAATAATAAAATTTATATAACAATTTATATAACAATTTTAAATTCGTTTACAATAAAATAACAGCTTCAACATTGTCATATTTATTAACATTTCAATGCTATCTGTTGAAGCGTTTAATTTTGAAGTTTATTGAATTAATTTCTAACTAATTAAATAAATAAATAGAAATTTGAGGTCTTTTTTTAGCAGGCAACCTACTGCATCCCAATTTTTCTATGGATTAACCAGGACAGACAAACAATTTAATTTGAAAATGACATCCAATAATTCTTAACAGATTCTATAGATTCTATTTGTCTAAGTTCCCGTTGTAATTTTAAATGAGCTCATCTACTATTTAAAAATGAAATACCTGGACTGCATGGTGATAAGAAATCTATGCTTACAACACAAATAGTTATGTTAGACATCAGGTATCAAATGATTTTATATAACTAAACTCTAAGAAGATAATTAATTGAGATAAACCTTAGAAACATGCAATTAATATTCAAATAACTTTATTAAATAAAAAAAATAATTCTAAAAAACCAAAATTTAGTACCTTAACAAATAAGAATGAAATGCATATTCATTATATTATTTATATTGAAAATTTTATCCACTAAAAATTGATGGTAAAAACAATGAAAAAGAAGTAAATCCATCCTGATTATTTCCCAGTTTACGCCAAAAATATACTAAATTCGATTAATTTCTACATTCAACAAGTTATTTTCTATTATTTTTACGAAATGCAAGAAAGGAATTTTCAATGTGTACACTTCAAAGCCGAAGGGATTCAAACGCTAATGGGAAACAGCTAAATTAAAACCTTATTCTTCTCTTCTTGTAAGCCTGAGATAAAAGTAAAGAAATTTGCATACAATAATAAATCCTTTGTGATATCACAGACTTGATGAGATAGTTGCAGACATAATTCCGAAAATTTCGCGTTACTTTAATTATAAAAAGTTATAGAGGAATATGCAAGAAAAAGATTCTTTCTTGGTTTTATAAATTTTCTAAATTAAATGGCTTTTCCATTCTTCAAAGCTTTATATGATTAAAAGAAATTTTGTTAGGAAAAATACTTTCATCGTTTGTTTTTGATATGTGTTTGTTCTAATGTGTATAAGCCTTGATGATAACAGAAAAAGAACCTATATTCCGATTTTGTAGTGTTTATTTTTTGACTTATTAGGAATTTTTTTAATTAAAATGTATTAAAAGAATCAAAATATACTTTTCTGTAATTTATTTATTGAAAAGACTCTTTTTAAAAATACGTTTCTGGGAAAGGAATACGTAAAGATATGTTTATATACAGTATGCGGTAAAAGGAATATCTGTAATACTAGAAAAAATAGTTAATTTACACAATAGTGCCAATTTTTCTGAATTAATGCAAATTTCGTACATTAAGAATATACGAAGCTATTCAATGGGATAAATGAACAACAACAAAAAAAAACTAATTCCGTTTATATAAAATGAAAAGTTTTAAAAGTAAGATTTTTGAATTGTAACTATTATCCAACTAATATCAGATAAAATAAATAGTAATGAACAATATTTTGAAATGCTTATAATGAATCATTACTCGTATTTATATAATTATTATTTCTTATGTGTATTTTTATATCATTAATATTTCCATACTGTATATTATTATTCTATTTATAATTAAAATATCATTATTAAATTATATTATTATTAGTTATAATGGGTATTCTTATATCACTATCATTTTCTATCCGTAAATTATTATTATATTACAATTATTATGCGTGACCTTATATTATTATAATTTCTAATGTATATTCTTATGTTACTGTTTCTTATGTATATTCTTATAATTTCTTATGTATATACTTGTATTATTATATAAAATGTATATTTTTAAAATATTATAATTTCTAACGTATATTATTATTATTATTTCTAATGTGTATATTATTAACATTTCTGATGTGTATTCTTATAATAAGTATTGTATATTCTTATATTATTTTAATTACATAATGCATATTGTTATTATTTCTAATGTGTATTCTTATTTAATTATCATTTCTAATATGAAGTTCTTTTATTATTATTTCTAATATGCAGTTCTTTTATTATTATTTCTAATGTGCATCCATTAATGGAAATTAATATTTTTGAATTGTTTTATAAAAAGAATGATATATTTTTAAAACTTTCAATCGCAATTTTTGGTAAAAATGCCCTTTTTTCTTTTTAGAAATTCGTAATAACATAATCATCTAATTTTTGTTTGTAATGAAACTTTTTGTAGTTTCCGCGAATATAGTTCCACAACTCATGTACCTTATAAGTTTATATTTCTAATTTCATGTTCTACGTTTCTTTTCCTTTTGTAAAATAAATTTATATTAAGTGCTAAAATTTTATAATCTTGGTAGATTAAACCAGCAAAGGGATATCTCAAAATAGTTATATAGAATTAGAAATAAATCAGCTTCTGAAAATTTAAAGATAAATTTTCCAGGTATTTTCAAAGAGTTTTAAAGAAAAACTTTTTTATAATATGATTTCTAAAATGTTTTTAATTTCGTAATTTAACGAAATTTAGCTGTAGAAAATTTACAAAAAAATTGATACTAAAATCGTAGATCTTTTATTATTTAAGAGTCCAGAAAGCGATAACATTCGTTTCAAATATTTTCCACCAAATATTTTTATCTAAAGCATTCTATTTTAGTAAAATAGATTAAGGAAAAGGAACAGAACCACGTTATTGCAATTAAAAAAAAACTCTTTGAAATGTTTTTCATATTTCTTTAAAACTAGCCGAGTGCTAAAAACATTTATCAGCAAGGAATTTAGCACTCGCATAGTAAATTTTATAATTTAGACTTTTAAACCTTTTAAAATGCTTTTTTCTGCAAAAACTCTAATTTTGTTTTAAATCTCCATAAGATCATCTGCAAAGATAACCTTGCTTATCTTTGAGGATGAATTTACGAATAGAATTTACGAACACGCCACATTCTTGCGCGCACATATCTATTAGTAAAAACGATGATGATGCAGACTTAGTTCTAATTGCAGAGGGTTATCTTTAAGATCTCAGTGATATCTTAACAGTATTGGGGGCAGGGAGGACCTCAGAGAGGAAGATGAGAAGTTTCCGGTGTGGTAGTTGGTTTTCGGCACCCTAATGAGTACAGAAATAAGGAGGGAGGAGGGGTAGCTTTTGCTTATTGATGACGGACAGGGCTGTACAGTGGCCGTTGGTGGCCCTTAGAACTCAACCAATGGTTCCTTCCAGTGTTGCTGTGCGGTGATCCCGATAAGATTAAGACGGGTCAGAATTGAAGTTATATTGTGGTAAAGCATTCGGATTAGGGTTGGTATAAGAAGTGCATTCCTTGTTGTAAGAGTGTCATGTAATGTATCTCATGTACTCCAAAAGAAGAAATTGCTTACATGTAACAGATCTTGAGATCACCTGTTAAGAGATACATTTTCAGCAACATGGTCTTGTGAAGCAACAGAGGTTTTATTGCTCAGATACAACGCATTTTCACTGTATCAAAATGGTAGAATACTTTCCTGTTGGAATTCGAAGTTGGCATAATCCATTTCCGATTATTCACAGTCATCTCTATTTTGAGTTAAGTAAATATCAAGATAATATTATTCTTCATCTTTATGCTCAACGGAAGAATAGGTTTATGCTCTATTAGATAATTCAGGTAGAATATAATGCTGTTATTTATATTTATGTCCAACGGAAGAATAGATTTATGCTCTATTAAATAATTAAGGTAGAAGATAATGCTATTCTTTATCTTTATGTTCAACGGAAGAATAGATTTATGCTCTATTAGATAATTCAGGTAGAAGATAATGCTATTATTTTATTTTTATGCTCAAGGGAAGAATAGTTTTATGCTCTATTAGATAATTCAGGTAGAAAAGTTAAAGCACCTAAATTAAAACCACTGCTTAATTAGAGGCAAATATTAACTCTGCTGCTTTAGCCCTGATTGATTAGTAATTGGGAATGTAATTAAATTTAAAGTTATATCATTTTTAAAAATGTTGATGTTTTCATTAAATAATGTATGTTTATAATTAAATGAAACAAAAAATTATACATATTTATTGAAAAAAGGCTTTTTTTTATTCTACAACTTTATAGCTTCTTTAAATACAATATCTACTAAAATTACTTAAATCAGATAAATATCAAAAGTTATCAATTATTGACTAAGTAATTTTTGATTAAAAATTAAAAATGAAGTTATAAGGTTTCTAAAGTAGATTGAATTTTTCAACTAAAACCTCAACACTTTAAAGGAAAAAAATATTTGGTCATTTTCCAAAACTTTGTAGAATATTCACTAAATTATTCTTTCAAAACACATCTGTTGCGCCCATTCTTCAAGGCTATCTTTAGAAAATTCGGAAGTTTCTGCATAAATATCTTTGGTCTGACACTAAATAAAATAGCATTTTAAAATGCAAAGCAGTGCCATCTGGTTTCAGAATAATGTATCAAGCTTTGAAAAAAAATCGCTCTTCGCGCTTTTTTCGTTGGTGAATATTTTTAAACTGAAGTATTTTGGAGAGAGAATTTTATTCAATTTGATAACTTTATGAATATTTATACAAATATTTTTTTTTTGCTTTTGAATAGTATTAAAACTTTACAAGCAGAAATTATATGATAAAGAATGCTAAACATGCAATGAATAGAAAGGAAATATTTGAATAAATATGAATATATTCTATCATTATATATACCAATGCAAAAGTATCTTTGTTGAGAAAGCAGAATAGCAAAGAAATCAAACTTGATCGGTGAATGAATACGGGAATTTCATTTTCAATGAAGTAAAGAATACATATTTTCCTTTTTGAATATGAAAGCAGTATCTTTGAAATTGTAATATTCAGATTTTTTCAAGATGGTCGAAGTAAACTATATATCATAATTCAGCTGTTGTTACATATAGATTATTTCTTCGCTATTAGTGGCGTTTTGTTGTTACTTATGGCACTTACCACGGACAAGTCCCCTGCTGATACAGCAGCAGATTTAAGCCGAAAGGAGCGTCTCTATTTTTTTTAGAATTAGCGCCAACTGGGGTCAAGAGTACGACTTAGTTACACACTGAGTACATTTGCTTGTACAGTCCTTTATTACAGGGGGGCCCAGTCACAAATCTCACAGATAGCACACAGAAGAACAACCATCTCCAAACCGGGACTCCCAGAACACGAAGAAGACGCGCTATATCTGGGCCAGAAAGCCGGCATTAGTGGTGTAGTCATAATTTAAGGAGTGCCAAAATACTGATTAGTATCATTGCCATGGGGAGAGGCGTACAAGTGACAGAAGCGAATATTTTTTTTAATGCGCATCATTTTATTTAGGTACTGATATCATGAAATAATAAAATGTCGAAAAATAAAACAATGCAGATTTTGTGTGTATTGTTTTGTCATTTTCGCGATGAGCGTGTCAAATATGCATCACCGGTGAACTTCTCTCAGAGCCGGGCTTAGCACCCGTGAATTTCTGGAAATTGAATTCATAGGACAATGATGCATATATCTATTGTAAATTGGAAGACGTTTTAAACGCCACTAGATGGCTCCCATTGTTCCCTACTTTCGAAATAAAAACAGTTTTAGTATTCTAAGCTTCAGTTAGCTCATATTCAGTGTTTGGTATTTAATTCATGAGCTATTGCAGGGGAAAGGAGTAAGAGTGATGTAAATAAGCATTGCTGGAATATGTAACTTTTCATTTGGGAGAATAATTTGCATTGCACTGAATTCTTTTCTTTTTTTGTGATAACTATGTAGCCATAACTAGTCTTTTTGGGTTTTAAGTTGTTTTATTGTATTTTGGTTAATTTTTGGATATATTTTACGTATTTTCCTTTTTATTAAGGAAAATCTTAGTTTATTGTTTATTTTTGGCAAAACAACGACAACCAAGCTTTATTATAGAAACATGTACTTATAATCTAAATAGGGAAAATGGCGGGAAATAGGGAAAATAACGACATTAAGAGTTAAACTATTTTTAGTTCAAACTTAGACTTAGCGAAGTAGCCTTCTGCTGGGATAATTCCTTTTGCCTACGCTTCAATACTGCAGCGCCAAAGTTAAAAATTATTTCTTAAAGTGTTAAATTAATTTTCAAATCTTATTTTAACTAGAAAATAAAATCATGTAAATTCAAAGTAAAATTTTGATTTATGTAAATATAACGCGGCTCTGAGTCTACCCTATACAGATGCATGCGTTTATTGGGGGGGGGGGGGGAAGACAAAAATATAGATTTCGTCACAAAAAAAGGAGATTCTTTGTGGAAGAAGATTCGCCCCCAGCAAGTGGTCTGCATATAACTTTGCTCATTATTTAACTTGAGCGCACAAATGCATGCTTACTAAAGCTCTTTTTTGGTAGTAAATTCTGTGGAAGAAAAGAGTATGAAATTACGCACAGCGATATAAAAATGCTTACAGCGCCACCTACTCCTTTAATATTGTAATTTGTAAACAATTTTATCTAAATAATATTTTTTTAAAGTTCAGTACACTTTTACTTTGCAGGTTAATTTGGAATTGAGAAAGAAAGAAAACGTAACCAAACTTGAAAATACTTATTTTATTGACTTTTATATCGTATTTTATCAAAATAAACATGTACTAACATTCGATTCTTAAATAATATGCATCAACTCCTGAGATATAAATATTAGACCCTATTAGGAAATTTTAGATTCAAAATTCATTTAAAACTTTGTAAATTTAGTATTTCAACCCTTTCTGTCCTACTACGGTTGAGGAGATAACAGAAAGATCGGTATTGTGTTAAACCACTTTTTTTAATTATTTGTAATTAAAATATAAAGCGAGAATATAGAGATCTCAGAGATTACATGTAGTTGAGATATTGTAGAATATTGTAATTATTAAAAAAATCGAGATCATTTTAACGAAATTTTAGTATTTTAACCCTTTTTGCCCTATTACGGTTGAGGAGATAACACAAAGATTGGTATTGTGTTAAGCCATTTTTTAATTGTTTTTAATTGAAATATATAGAGAGAATATAGAGATCTCAGAGATTACAAGTAATTGAGAGATTGTAGAATATTGTAATTATTTTTAAAAAAATGGAGATCTAGATTTGGACGAATAATCGCTTTTTGAAAAGGAGTTTTTTTTTAAACTAAGTCTATCTGCCTGTCAATGAGCATAATATTTTCAGCTAGGTAGTTGAAATTTGGTATATCTTTGCAATAAATTTGCAGATTAGTATCAAGTTTTGAAAGAATTTCATTCACGAAAGCTTGTATACCCTAATTATCCGAATATAATTGAACACAAAACTTGCAAAATTTAAACAATTTAATAAAATTTGTAATACAGAGTCAAAATTTAGTAGTTTACATCATATTTATATTAAATTTGTTGAATAATTGACCTTCTGAAGGTCACTCCTTCCCCGTGTATTAAGGTTAGTAACTTAGAAACTCAGCAGCTTGAAAAAATTATTTTGTTTTTCGATTCCCTTACTGAAAGCTCAATTATGAGTCTAATTTTGGTTTGAACCGACTGAAAAATAAAGCATCCAATATATATTTTTGGGACCCACTCATCTCATACGGGATTTTGAAAATTAAAATGTCTGAATTTGGGACTTTCTCAGCGAACAAGTAGCACATGAAATTAATCTTAGAAATGAATCGCTGATATAATCTTAATATGCAATTACCAGAATAATGATTATGTATTTTACAAGCTTTATCAAAGCGTTTGAAAGAAAAACTTGATATTCAATTGCAATTACTTCCACAAGATCACATAACAAATTTCATCAATTTAATTGAAATACCCTTTTGAGTTTTTATACTTACATGACTGAAAAGGTACAGAAAAAAAGCCTTCACTGAATGGTTTCCAAATCTGATAGAGATCTTCATGTTAAATGGTAAACCAAACTCGTATAGCAGGAAATAAAGATTTCCTCTGATTGTTTTCCGTTAAAATTTAATTACATTCTACAAATTTTATGTCAAGTCTTATATCACATTTCATCCGTCTAGAGCGCTGAATTTTTAATTATTTAATTCACAGATAGACGTACAAAAATTATCTGAAATTTTCATAAAAGTCGGAAATGTAGAAATTAGTAAAAAATTTTTAATTCTAATTTTTTGACAAATGTATTACATTTTATTTGTATACATTGTGCTCTAGAATAAAAATAAAGCTATAATCCTTGTAAACAGAAATAAGAAGATAAATGTGTTATAAAAAAGATTAAAGTTCTATTTATGCGCTTAATAATTGTCCGATATGAGTTTTCTTGGTAACACTATCAACCTCCATGAATTATTTCATGTAAAATCTTATATTATAAAAGTATTAGGATCCATAGATGCTTTCGATAATTATCTGTATCTTCTAAACTACTTCTTTAAGCTCCATTTTTTAGTCTTAATCTTTGCCTTAAAACTTCCTTTTTACATCACTGTGAGAAAAAAATTGAAGGAGAGCTTAAAAGAATATTTAAATTATATTAAAATCGATATTTTCCTGGATACAGTGTTTGTGAGATAAGTAATTGTCACAATAAAGAATAACTGTATCATCAAAAACCTTCTGAAATTTTAAAGTGGTTTTCTGTATTGACATCAAAGTATTTCTTCCTATCCTCATTTATATGAAAGAAAAAAGAATATTTTTATGCAATTGCCTTCATCTGTTCTGTATAATAATGTATAAATAATTAATTTCGGAATTTCTGTACGCGATCATTTTAGGTATTTTAAATCAACTATTGCAATTTGTTCGTTACTATATAAAAATACAACGTCAATCAGTGATATAATATAATGGTTATAAGAAAATTATTCTTTGAAATAAATACTGAGTTATCTTCGACATTTAGCAAAAGCAAGTACACATTAAAGTGTATAGCTAATCGGGAATCAGCTGTGGAGCTGATTCCTGATTGTCATAAAACTTTTATCTGAATAATTTATTAATAAATACAGAAACCAGATCATTAAATTCTATGCAAACATTAATGAAATTACTTTTACTCATGCATTATTACAACACATTCAGGAAATAATTTAATTATTATCCATGTTTATAGAGAATAATTTGCCTTTTGAATAATTAATTTTAACAGATTTTATAGTAAAAATATGTTTTTAACTATCATAAGAGCACCATAATTGTCTTAAAATATTCTTTCTAAATTTCATGACAGTCATTAGATAATTGATTAGCATTTAATGTTGAGTAACAAACTTTTTTGTCATCCGTTGGCTGACATTAGATAGTGAAAACTAAGGTTTACATTATAAGGCTGACTTTAGATTGTGCAAATTAAGCTTTATATTATAAGGCTGACATTAGATTGGTGCAAATTAAGCTTTATATTATAAAAATTTCTTTTAATACGCATGGATTATCAATTGACTAACATTAGGTAATGGAAACGAAGCTATATATTATAAAATTTTCTCTTTAGGTGTTTAGATCATTCATTGGGTGACATTAGATAGTGGAAACTAAATTTTGTAATATAAAATATTCCCTTTAGATGTTGAGACATGTTCTTTTTTTAATTTAATAACTGTTAGTAAAGGAAGAAAAAAATGTGTTTTAACAAAGCATGTCAGTAAATGTTGAAAACTACGCTCCGTATACCAGGTATGAAAATTGAACTCTATTATCTCTGCTAGTCTTGAAAGTCATAAAAAATATATTTAAAAGAACAATATGTTCAAATTCATTTTTTTCATCAGTTTCCACAATCGAATTTTTCAAAAAATATTTTTTTTTTTGCAGACGCCCCCGTCTGTAAGGAAAACCAACAAATCACGTACGTGGTGGGTCTGAACGAGAGCGTCGTCGTGAGATGTGAAGTCGAGGCTCAACCCACAGACGTCACCTTCAAATGGGAATTCAGCAACACTGTCCACAAGCATTACAACCTGCAGCACACCAGCGAAGGGGTGGTCAGCAACGCCACCTACATGCCCGTCACCCCCGCGGATTACGGCACCCTCTTCTGCTGGGCGAATAACAGCATCGGACACCAACAGTCCTCGTGCTTTTTTACGGTCATTGCACCAGGTGAGAGTTTCCTTCTATTTTAATAAAACGAATAATGTTCTTTTCTTTGGACAACGAAGGAATCAAGGTTCGACTATTTCGAATAAATTGGGGAGGAGGGGGGATATAACAGCAAAGCATTTAAAAAATGCGTTGTTTTCTCCAAAGATGACAAATTTATCTTATAGAAATTCAATCGGTTCTCTTAAACTTTGAAAATATCTCCCAATCAACAGTACAGCCATAAGCACTTGATAGTTCAACCAAAAATCTTTTTATCTTGTGAGAACATGGCGTTGTTTTGGTTTTAAGTTTTGGAAGACTAAAAATGCGTTCGGAACAAATTGACTATTTATCACTTATGTGGCATCAATTTTTCGCTTTAGGGTTATTATAAAATAATGCAGGAGTTTGTAATACTTGGCGATTTATCACCAACTAAAATTTTAACTTGATTTCCAAATTATTCATTCTCTGAATTCTTACGAATTGTCTTAATTATTTTCAGTCATTAAGCAATTTAAACCGATTTGAAACAATCATAAGACTATCAGATTACTCGTGCATCGATATTTAGGGAAACGATGTTTTTTTTCCATCTCAAAATTGGTCGAGATCAAAAATAATGTTTGCCAACTCGAAAAATTAAAAAAAAATTCAAAATGAAAGTTGTTAAAAAATTATATATATATAAAGAGAGCGAGATAGAGACCGATAAAGAAGTATTGTGATTGTTTTATACCACTTTAAACTGGTTAATGACTTAAATTAATTAAGACAAATAATGACAAAAAATAATAATGTTATCTCTTGATAACTTGAAATTTGAGATCGTGGATTTCATTTTTTATTTATATCATTTTTTCTTGGAAGAGATTATTGAAAAATAATGTATTTGAACTTATGGTTGTGAAATACAGAGAAGCATTTTATGTATTTACCTCTTTTAAAATCAATCCCCAAAATAAGTTTATTTTGTTGTTGAATTCATTTAAAAGCGATTTTATTGCAACAAATTAAATCTTTCGGCAAGCTTTTTTTTTCTTTTTGCATTTGACTTCTGAAAAATTACTTTAAACTTAAATACTGAAAATGAAGAAACAAGAACATAATTTTCTGTCATCAATAATAACCAAGAAGACTACAATTGAACTTTCTCTATTTTCACGATTCTATATTCTCGAATGTAACGCTATAAAGATTAAATTTTAAAAAAATATTCACAAAACTTCTGATATTTCAAGTATTTTAATCATTTGTTTCATTCTTTCCAAATTGTGCAAACTACGCAGATCAAGAACCTTTGAACTCAAGTAGTGCGTAAACCTTACCGCTCATTCAAGGGGTAGAGTTGTTTGGAGAGGGGGGTGATTTCACATATAATCACTGAATAAAATCATGCAAAAAAATCTCCCATGATTATTAAAGATCAAGTGGACTCTCTAGAACTTCCCCTCTTTAATTTGCTTCCATATCTCTAGAATATATTAAGCAAAAACAAACTTAAATAATTTTTACTCTAGTCTACTTTAATCATTTGTTTCATTCTCATCAACTACAGCACACTACAGAGGTTAAGAAGCTTCGAATTCAAGTACTCTATAAACCTTGTCGCATAATCGAGGACTTGAATTTTTTTCTGAAACTGAATATATAAGCACCGATTAAAATTAGTTTATGAATAAATGTGAAAAAATCTTAGGGCGAAGAGTTTTAAAAGAATGTTTGTGATTTTAGTTAATAATAGAGTTCTTCAAATGTCTTCCTTGCCAGATTTCCGAATAAGCTGACTTGACAGAAGATTGTACCACTGGGCTTAATAGGAGCAGGAAATAAAGGAATTATAATTGTTATTCATTCTATTGGAATATAAATATGTTTGCAAAAGTACACTTGTGAAATATAAAATTTGGAATCGAATAATAAATTGTAATCGATCTTAAGTAAGTCAACTGCATATCCTGAAAGTCCTTTTGCTTTCCCTTATTAGGATGGTTACGAAAATCCACCACTTGCATTAATAACGTTGTGTAACAGTGCTTAATTCGGAAAATCTGGTATTATTATAGATAAATAAAAACTAATGAATTATCAAAAAATTTATAAATTCAGAATGATTAAAGTAAAATAAATCATTAATTTGTTAAAATAATTGAGGATATATCCAATTTAATTAATCGATTTGTTAAAAATATGCATTGTTAATGACCACAAAGTTATTCAACTTAGCACTATGCAGCTATAAATAATCATTTGTTGATATGTCATAAATAAACCACTTTAAAATGAATTATCCTTGCTTCCTGCAATGTACTGCAATATTACAGTTAATTCCCTCGCTCAAACTTTTATTTGTCGTTCCAATAATAACAACAACGGCAACACATTATTCATCCCATTTAAAATAAAATCACGTCATAGTATATTAATTTTTGCATTTCACAGAAAACTATTTCTGTTATATATTTTCTGTATAGAATCTGATTAACTCTACTTATTGTGGCATTGCTTATAAGCAACCTAGAGACAAGAGGCAAGATATTATCTTTTAGAACTTATAACACACACACACACACACACACACACACACACACACACACACACACA
>JAOUZG010003724.1:2510956-2539783 GCA_026289955.1 Argiope argentata
TTTAATTTTTTGTATGAATTTCATACTTGTGGGCATTTTATCAAAAATAGAGATTCTTTTATTTTGATCATTTTCTATCAAAAATAAATATATTCCTAGAGAAATAAAGAAAAAGTGCATAGTTTTAAAAGTTCTTAGAATCTTAAAAGTTTTAAAAACCATTTGATTTTAAATTGAAGTTTAAAATCCAGATTCAAACAAAAGATTTTATTTTTATTTTTCAGCCTGCAAGACAGAGAAGTCCAAATCCAATGCATCCAGTTCATCGAGAGGTAAGTAGACATTCCTCTCTTAGTATTGTTCGCATATTTTATTCCAGGTTATTCAACTGGGTTTGCTCCATAGTTTTAAAATATCCTACTCACCGAAATGTAGTCGAATTTCATATTTCTTGAACCTATCTAACTTGTAATTCAAACAACTGAATTCAATCGGAACGAAACTCAACAAAAAGGAAGGCCTGTATTTCATTTTTCACTGCGTACTCTGACAGAGAAGATTGGAACTTTGTAATGATTACTGAAACATAAAATTGATTTCGAGATATACGGTTAGAATTTCAATTTCTCCAATGTATTCTCCATTCTACCCAGCTTTATGTATGCTGAATATATAACAAAGATTTCTAGGTAATTGAGGGGTTTTTCGTAAAATAAATATGAGCGGCAAGAAAAGGAAGAACTCTTTGATTCGTTATTTATTTTTCCCAGTTTTCCATTTTTATGGTAATATTGGAGCAGTTGGTAATTCAATCTCTAAGAAGAAATCTTCAATATAAAGTGCATTCCCATAAAAGATTTCTGCTACATTTGCTAGTAAATATTCATTTGAATTTTTAGTTTTTTTAACTGCAAATATGTCTGTAGACTTCAGATAAATTGTCCTAAAATAAAAGTTTTATCAGAACGGAAAGTTTAATTGAGAAAATGCTCATATAGCCATAATATTTCTCATATAAAAACTGATACAAGTAAAAATGCAATTCTTGTTGATAAAATATTGAAAAATATATATCCATAATTTAAAGTACTATTTCGTTTTTATTTTTAACTATGGAAAAAAATATAATTAAAAATAAAAAAAAGCGCTTTTAAAAATACGCTTTATTATAAATATAAATTATTTTTATTATTTTATAAAGCGCATTCGCATAAAATATTTGTTGCTTTTGTTGGTAAATATTCATTTGAATTTTTAATATTTTTTTTTATTGGAAATATGTCTACAGACATCAGATAAATTGTCCGAATAGAAAAGTTTTATCAGAACGAGAAGTTTAATTGACAAAATGCTCAAATACCAGTAATATTTCTCATATAAAAAACTGATACAAGTGAAAACACAATTCTTTTTCATGAAATATAAAAAATGTATCCATAATTTAAAGTACTATTTATTTTTTATTTGTAATTCTGGAAAAAAATATTAAAAATAAAAACGAAGCGCTTTTAAAAATACGCTTTATTATAAATAAAAATAATTTTTTATCTTTCATAAAGCGCATTCGCATAAAAGATTTATGCTTCTTTTGCAAGTAAACATTCATTTGAATTTTCAGTTTTTTACTGGAAGTAAGTCTGTAGACTTCAGATAAATTGTTACCAAAGAAATTTTTCAACAAAACGGACCATTTAATTTACAAAATTCTGAAATTTAAAATTTTTATGCTTCGGCAGCATTTTGCTTATAACAACCTGAATTCAATTTTTGTTCATGAAATATAAGAAATAGAATTATAATTTAAACTGTTGTTAATCACAATGAAAACATATAATTAAAAATAAAACAGCAAACAATACGATTTATCATAAATAGAAATTTTTCTTATCTAGAAGTTGGACACGAAAAAAAATTATAAGAAATAACTAGAGTTAATAAAAATACTCAAAATCAATTTTGGAATATAATCACATTTATAATATATTTTAATTATTCAAGATATTTTGGAATTTTCAAGATATTCATTACATTTTTAAAAATCTTTTGCGTTTTTTCATTTTGTTATGATATTGAAAATTGTTTTAAAAATAAGGAATGGTTTATTAGAAAAAAGGTTTTTTTAAAAAAAAAATTTATAGTTTTCCAATTTTAATTTTTCTTTTTCGATTTTATAAATATATATTTTGGATTGTTAAAATATTTTTTTCTTAAATTTAATAGATGGAGTAAATCTATTTAAAACTTCAAATTAATTGGTAAATGGGTTTTGAAAATATTTAAAATATATATATATTAGCGAGAACAGCATAATGATATCATTCAGAATACCATTATTTCAAAATATTGTCTTTACCTAAAATATAACTTAAAATGCTATAATTAATATTTCAGTAATCTATTAATTCAAGAAGGGATGTAAGTATCAATAATTTTTAGAAACATAAAAAAATCAACTTACATATAAAGTTATGAAAGAAATTGAAAAACAAAATAACTAATTTCACGTTGCAACATTTCATTGCTTGGAAAATTATTGCATCTGAGAAATTCCTTGGAAAATTATTAGATTTTAAGAATGTTCCCATTTGTTTAACATTTCGACATGTCTCAAAATAGCAGCTGATTACGTCCCGAAATAGTTTTTAAACGATTCTATCTATTTATTCATTAAAGTGATTACATTTTCTAAAAATACATTATTGACCAATAAAAATTTATGAAATAGAATTGTGAAATGAAATTTAGCATTCTAAATCACAAGCAAAATTTATTTTTCGAGTTTTTGATATTAAAAAAATAATATTTGAAATAAGTAAGTGACGCAACGTAAAACACGTTTAATAAATAAGTTACAATCAATAAATTCCTGCAATAAATAAGTAACGTTAACATGAAAAAATACTTTGCAATAAATAAGTAAACAACGTATCATCAAATACTGTATTTTTTCTGTATAAATGATTAGCATAAATAAATATTAAAAGCGCTGAGCCTAGATATTTATTCTGTACAAATTTTAAGTATTCAGGAAGCAATCAATCACAAAAATTATTAATCAAATTATATTATTAATATAATGTTCTTGAAAACAGATATCAGAGCAAAATGTATAATTTTGATAAAAGAAACGTTTGAAATAATAATTTTAATTAGTATGAAAAGAAAAGAAAAATATGTTCTCAAGTAAATAAAAAAAACATAAAAACTTAAAATTTTACTGTCTGAGAATATACTGCTATACTTATGTGTTTTTTTCAATTAAAAAATAAATTTAAATAAGTTTGGGACAACACGATATGTTAACAATTTTTTAAGAAAAATTACAATAATGGTAAATTTTATTTTGGAGGAAAAATTATGTAATTTTGTCTAGTATTCAAAAAATGTTACAATTATGAAAAATTAAAATAAATTAATTCCACACTTCCATTAATTCATTCAGATGTAATGAATTATTTGTAATATTAAACTTGAAAGTATGTATAACATAGAATATAAAAAAATAATTATAAACAATACGTTGAAAATTTGAGAGAAATCTGACATCAATACATTTGAAACTAATCTTATTTACAAACAGCATGAAATTAAAATTATAAACACGCAAACACTTAAATCGGAAGCCATGGTTCTTAGACGCTCATTAAGACTTAAATCAACTTTTTTATCGGAAGATCGTGAGTTCCAGAATATATTTCATTACATATTCGTCGTTTTTGTGATATTGGTATGAATTAATTCTACATAAAGTCACGTGTCTCCCAATTTGTACAAATTAAAGTATCGTCTTTTTCAAAATTTTATAATCTAATATCAAATTCGATTATCAAAAATTCGATATCTGTAAATGAAAAATAATTATGTTCGTTGAATGAATGTGGGTTTGTGCATTTTTACTCAACAAGTATTTATTCTGAGTTAAAATTCATACTGATTTGATTTTTTTTAACAATTTTTTTTTAAATTCAGTGAATAAGAAATTGAAATATCTGATCATTTTTTTTAATTTAAGAAACTAACAAAAATGCTAAAACTGTAAGGATATTTATAATCTAGAAAATAAATGATAAACTTTTAGTGAAAAAAAGAGGACCAAAATGAATGGCGTGTCTTTACTACATTATTAATAATGGAAATTATTGGATTCTTTAAACGATATGATAGAAATCGTTTAGGAGGGTGTATTTGGATGTGTGAGGCACTCATTAACCCTTTTAAAAAGCGAGCATAATTGAAACTGTGAAAAGGAAAGGAAATGAAATGAAATCAATTAAAATTAGTCCCTAGAAAGGCATTTTTATTAAGGCTTTTAAACAGTTGGTATTTTTTAAAAATTATTTTCTGCATTTCAAACTTAAGATCGAGTGTTTCAACACTAATTAATAAATGGTTACACTAGCAAAGTATAAAAATTTGAATTAATAAAATATTAAATAATAATTAATTCATATAAGTATAAAATAACGTATTTTTCATTCATAATATATAATTGTACTAAATTTCAAACCTTCTATAGCATTAAGAAATGATTAAAAATGTGTAAAATTAAATACGAAATATCATCTTAAAAAGCACTAATCGTCAAATAAAAGTGCTCACGGATGATACTGCAATCGATTTCGAATTCAATATTTATTCATTATTAATTCATTATTAATATTCTTAATTATGTAAACTAATTTTATATTCCAATTATTTATTTAGAATTTAAATTACCATAAAATGAAAATATTTGCAAATCATCTCAAAACTATTTTTTAAAGAAAGTTCTCCAGATAAAAAATCAAAATTTAACCATAAAAGTCAAAAGATCGCATTACAATTTTATGAATGGTTTATAATGAAACATGAAATTATACATATTTTATTTATAGGAATATCTTACGTAATTGCTTCAATACAGCGAGATGTTCGAATAAAGATTTTAATATTTTCATTAATAATGAAATAACTATTAAAATTAACTTTGTCTGAAAAAGAGTTATATATATACATATAAAAATCTGACTAACAATGCTTACTATTAGAATAACAAAATTATTTGTTTACTCTCAACTCATTAGGACATAATAACATGCATACAAATGAAACGAATCTTTTTTCATATTTTTGTAACATTGATTCGAAATAATGAAGTACACTTTTTTGAACCAATTTAATTATTTTGGTGCTTAACTTGAATATGCTTTAGATCTCCAGTATTCAATCTTATTTTCTTCACAAAAGACTAGAAAATTGTTTTTTAAACGAACCACATCAAGAAAATAAACAGACATCTTGGATAATATTTTCTGTAAAAGATAACTCCGTAATTTGCATACCGGTACGTATTCCGGCATTATTTATTAGAAAATTTAAATCTCGAGGGAAAACAGATCACCATTACTGGAGGATTATTTACCAAACTAAATTACGAAAAACAATTTGCGGTAGCAGATTCGTATTGTAACCGAATTTCAAAATTTGAAAATGATAACGAACTTCAAACCCAAGCTTATTCGCAAATGAATTCGAAAATTCAAATATCAAATTTAATTCTATTTTTTATTTCGTTAATTATACGAATAAGAAAGTAATTACAGTAAATGAAATACATTTTCTGTAAGATGAAAACAAAATAATTTTGAATGTGATTTGGTTTGAAACAAAACTTAATGACTTATCTTCATTCAATGAGGTTCTACACTAAGTAATGTGTAAAACTAAAAATAATAACCACAGAATTATTGATAAAAAAATTAATGATGTTAAACTTTGATAAATTACTTAGAAAATATTCGCGATGTGAAATTTGAGAATAATTTCTAGTAATTGAATAATAGATACAATAAAATTACCTCAAAAAATTAAATTAAAAGATATAAGTTTTTTAGGTTTTTCTTTAAGGAAAAAAGAATTAAAATATATGAAATGGCAATTTTTATTTAAAAAATTAAACAGAAATAAGATTTAAAAATACTTCACCTTTATTGAATGCATTTGTTTAATTAATGATATATTTTAAAATATGTTTTTATTGACTCAGTGCTTGCTTTTAATTAATTTGAAAGGTTTATTAACTATAACAAGTTTAATTATTTTCAGAGAATATATCTCAAATTTTGCTTGTATTATTATGGCCTATGATAATGTTCCATATAAAGCTTTGAATGTAGTTTGGAGTAGTATACGTTCTTCACACGTTGATATTCAAAAGAATTGAATGAGCAATCTGGGGTATTTTTTTCAATTCCTACTATTAGTTCATTCTCCTCCCCTATATATATTTATATATATTTTTCAAATTTTCAATCGTTAATTAAAATAGTTTTTATTCATCTACTCAAGCTCAAAGGCATTTTTTAAAACTTGTATTGGATAACACTTGTTAATATAGTTTTTTTTCAAATATCAATTCCTCAATTTAATTAATTTTTTAATACTTTAAATAGTTTAAATGGTGTTTAATATTTAAATAGTTTAGCAGTTTGTATTGATGATTGAAATCAATAGGCAGTAGCTCAATCGGTGAAATGCTTGGCTTTCAATATTTTTCATGTAAAAGGAGAAGAGTGCGAGTTCAATTCTGGCGAAAATCCATAATTTTTTGATGAATGATTCATATTAATTAAAATTATTTTAAAAGTATATAAATAAAAAATTTCTTTGTTGAAGTAAGGAAAGGAAATTTAAAAAATGAATTTTTATGCTACTTTTTTGTTTTTTAAAAAAAACCTTTGTCAGGAATGACGTTAACAACTGATTATAATGTCTTGTATGTTACAACAATACAACTGATTATAATGTCTTGTATGTTACGCACAAATAGATGCAAAAAGAGGGAACCGATGCGAAGGCTTGAAAATCGTTATGATCTGTATTAATGCAAGGATAGGTCATATTCATGCGTGATAATTTAATTTTAGCGATTTAGAAAAATAGAATGTAAAGATGTTATGTTTTTTATTAAGAGTTTGCCCTTAAAAACGTTTGGTTTGTCGGCATACATTCACACTTCATAGCCATTTAGTTCATTTCAATGAAATATTCAACAATTGTTTTATATACACCTAAAAATTTGAAATGTTTGCAAATGTAAACAAACTTATTAATGTATCTTGATTTAATTGAATTTCATTCAATCACCCTGCACCACTGTTCAACCTGTATTCTGACCTTTTACCAGTAGTTTGAAGATTGTTTGTTGGCCGTTGCTTCTCTCATGCGAAAGGTGGATGGTTAATGACCATAACAGCTAGTAACAATAATCCATGTGTTTATTACTCAATTCTGTGGTGACATAGAGTTTGAATTTAATTCCTGATTTTTATTCCTGATATACTTATTTTAAAGCGGCTGTAACGTATTGCTTCAATAATATGAGAAAAATTAGCAAAATTCAAATATCTAACTGACCAAAAAAAATGCAATACTCGCCATTTAAAGACATTTCTGATTAGGTGTTAACCCTTAATCTAAAAAGCATAATTAACATTTCTTTAAATATTCTTAATCGACATTTCTTCAATCACTGCTGATTAAAATATTATAAAGTATCAAAAAGCTTGATTTTTCTCAATCATACGATTTATTGCTATAAACTTTTTTTATTAAATATGCAAAAGTAATTCAAAATTCAAATATGTTCTCTTTCTCATTCATCTTTTCTCAAATATTAACCAAATATAAACATCTTTATATATATAATTCTCATATGAGTGTATGTTCAAGTGGATTCGAGAAGGGTTTAAATTCACAATTCGGTCCACTACCAAAAGTAGAATTTTAATTATTAAATAAAAACTAACTTTCCCTTCAAAATATCATTTCATTTCCACATCGCCAAATAAGTAAGGCCTCAATTTTTTCCCCACGCTAACGAGGTTAGACTTAACATTTTTTCAACTAAATATTTCAAACGATTCTGTTTATTTTCTTAGTGTTTGATGCGGTTAAAATTAAACATTGTTAATTAATTGTCTGTTCATGATGAATCTGAGAAATTTTTTGAGATATTACATAAATTAAGAAAGATAATCTTTAGGGAATATAAGTTTTAAATGCTTAGTGACTGTTTTCAGTACTTGTTTTGGTCCACGATAGCTCAGTTTTTAGATGTTCAAATCACATAAAGGAACACAAACTTGTGGACTGTATCATCATCACTTTATTCTCTACTCACACTCTCCGAGCACACTTTCACACTGGTTTACACCGAAACTCTTTTACTCATACAGATGGCGCGACGGTAGTATGGGCAGATACAGTTCTCATATTAAAAAAATGTTTTGTTTCAATAAAAAATGCAAAATTAAAGTTTAATCATTTCCATTTTAATTTAAAGAATAAATTCTACAGGAGCTGACAAAAAGTTAGAGATACATATTACGTTTTGGCTTAAAGGCTAAATAATATTCAGAGTGAATTATATGATTATTAAAATTTGAATCTTTAAATATTTTGATGAAGAAGCTATTAAAATGGAAATTACATAAACTATTTGATTATTATAATTCCAATGAGCATTAAGATTAGCCAAAGTGCCAAAAGTGGCTACTTAAGTATGCACGGCGTTTCATAATATTACAATGTGACATAACTGTGCAACATAGAATATATTTTAGAATCACTTAGAATAGAATTTAGATCATAAAAATAATAATTTCTTTTCGAACCAATACTACGTATTCAAACACAAAAATATCTATAAAACAAGATAAATTTGATGTACAAGAAAATATATCTGGTTAAAGAAAGGTCATTTTTTCTTGTAACTTTTATGTTGATTATTTTAAATGAATTCCGCTCTGCGTTATTCTAAATTCTATTCTATATTATTTATGTTATTATGAGTTTTCTCGACCACCCAACTCAGCCACCCTTTCCGATATTTGTGGTAGATGGATCTGGCAACGGTTCAATAAATAAGTATAAAGTATGATCAATCAAATGCATACTTTCTGACATTTCGTGAAATATGAAAAATTGCGATGCGTCTTGTTTAATGATATCAATGATAGATGACGTTCCCCCGCAGTCGCAATCATCCGAAGATTGCTGCTGTCAGGAAATAATCCAGAAATTGTTTCTTATTTTCGAGTTCAAAGGATGGCGATTTAACTGCTGCTTGCGCCTAAGACCAACCTGGTATTGGATTTGATGAGCAAATAATGCAATGGAAGGTTAAATGTCTGATGTCCTTGAGAAATGGGGGTTCGAGAGAGGATTATTATTCCGAATTCTCCTTGTCATCTGAGTATAGTTCTAAATTGCTATATTGTTCAGATTTTAGATGGCTTTAATTCCTTAATCTAATGAAAGGATCAATTAATGGATATGTCGTTATCATTAATGCATTGATAGAATGGATATACGGGAAGTGAGTACAGATTTGTATTATGGAGTGGATGATAATGCATTAATGATGATGATTAAGTGTGTGTCAAACGTGGCGTCAAACCAATAATAAAATGAAACAAATATGATTAAAATAATTTTCAAAAGACTGCGAATTAAAAAAACTCTTTCATACTCATATTTATTAGATTAAAAAAAAACTAAAAACAATAAAACAAACAATAAAAATCTGCAGCTATAAATAAAGTAGCAGACAAAAAAAAGAAAATGTGGAGAAGGCCTAAATAGCTCAAGTGGAATTGGCTATATAATATTCCACAATAACAGTGTCGCATAATCATAATGAATAAAAATATAAATTTACCGAGGTGGGACCATTTAAACTTAGAAAACAGAAAAATAGAAAGAAAATAAAAGAATTTCAAAGAAAAGAGAAAATCTTATAAATAAATAAATTAAAATGGCGATCACAATCAAAGAAAGTTTTAAAAAAACCTTGAAGAAAAAAATAACGAAGCAATTATAAATAGAAAAGGGGAGAAAGTCACGCAGAATAAGTTACATATTATTTATTCCACTGCAGAACTATCATTGAAACATAATTAGTAAATAATAAAATTTACAAAAGGGCGGAAAATTGAACTTTGAAAACAAAAAAAGAAAAGAAAAGAATTTTAAAAAAGAGAGAGAAAAAAATTAATGAATGGAAATAGTGCAAAATTAAACAAGAAAACATTTCACTCAGTCTAAAATAGAGTTCAAGATATAGTTTTGCATTTTTTTTTCTTATGTTCAAAAACTGTTGTCCACTTTTAATAGTGATTGGCTTTATTTTTGCATAACTTAAAGTGTTCAAACGATAGTAGAGTCCCATTTAAAATTTGCTAACTTTATAAAGCATTAACATTTGAAGTACTAACAGGAATGCAAAATTGGTATACCACAAGATATAACCGAAGAGAAGTGCCTTTTGCAGGGAAACAATATATTGCTCCACTGAGGGCATAATTCAAAATGAGAAAGGCTAATCTAGATAGGAGACAAACGAAGATATATTATTATTCTATTTGGAAAATCTTCCTTTTATTTTGGTTTGGGCAACCCAAGATAGTGTTACAAGCGGGCGAGCGGCACGAAAACTCGCCAAAGTTGGCCACGTTTGGCGAGGAGCCTCGCGCCAGCTTGATTGGTTTGGCGAAAGGAATAGTCTAGTAGCCGCTAGATTGTTCGCGTTGTTTTGAGAATTTTCACGAGATTCAGGTGCACGCGTTTCTCGGCTATATAAGGAGGAATAGCCGGAGCGAGTTAGGGAGTTGCTATAGTGATTTGATCGAGTTAGTGGAGAGTTTGTTTTGTAATAAAAAGCGTCTCGCTGGACTAAAGGATTTGTGAGCTGTGTTTGCGTTTGCTGTTAACGCTGCGTTATTGAGCTCGCTGCGATTTACTGTATCTGTGCTATACGATAGCTGTTTTGCAGTCTGTTTTTTTTATCGTACGTAAAACTTGAATTTACGCTGTAATTGACTGTTGACTGCTGAATTGTATTTATCTGAAATTTTTACTTAATTAATTATCCTGTAAATAACTGTAAATAAATTTGTTTGTGCTGTCCTCAACTAAAGTCCATTCAATCCGAACCCGCTACGCTAAAAACGTAACAATAGCTTTAGCTTTTAAATAATGACTGTTGTTACGAATTTTGTGTTAATTAGATGTAAATGTTGTAAATATTTATGAAATGTTTTGTAAATATTGTAAATATTTGTAAATAGTTTAATAGTATAAAATTAATTGAAATGAGCGAGAAAAGAACGTTTTACAACATAATATTGTATATTTGACCAATTGGTATTGATATTGGTGCGTTGGCGATATAATGAGTTCGATAAAGGTTTTTACTGCACGCTAAAATGTGTAGTAGAAGTTTTGTTCTTTGGGAATGCTGGAAAGTTCCAGAGTTATCTGGAAAGAGTGAGAATGCTATTTAGGGTGCGCCTTAAAGGAGAGGAATCATAATAGTTCGGAAAATGTGATATGTTGGTTGGCTTAGCTTAAGAGAGAGCGTCTTTTCTCTACGATATACATTCTAAAGTTTGCAGTTAACCTTGAATATCGTATTAAATAGAGTTAATTCACAGTGAATTTGTAGCTTTTGTTACGGATATTTAATACAAGTTTTCTTAGACAGTAAAGTCTGCATTTTCGCACCGTTCTTGTCTGAAAATTATTCGAAATATTACATAGATATTTTCAAAATAGGCAGAACATGGTTAAATCATTGAATGGTACTATAAGGCTTAGCTAACAAAGCAATATATGCTGAAATGCATTTTTAAAAACTTTTCCTTGGTTATTTGTCATAATTTCGTTCAAAATTACTCTTTTTATATTAAAGGTAAAGAAAGAAAACGATAAGGATATTTTAGAGTACTTATTTGTTTGTTGCTGACATATAATCTCAGTAGAACACACATACTGTACAATATTATAAGATATTCTTAATACCATATAATATCTTCTTATATTTAACAATATAAAATATCTTACAATATTGTACAATACTGTACAACAATTTTTGCTATCTGGGAATACGTATTCCTCTATATAATGTCTGTGGTATCCGATCACAATTCAAAACAGCATAAACTATACTAAATAGCTTTCTTGTTTTCATAAATGTACCCTTGAATCCATCAAATAACACTTTGAAAGAAACATGATATTTAAATAAAAGACAATGTGACATTTAAATTTTTTAAAACTATATTAATCATAACTCAAATAATAAAAATTACTTTTGAAAAATATTAATTAATCATGCGTTGATTCAAAAAACATTTTTTTGGCATTTTGCAATTTATACTCACCTATAAACTTAACATCTCAAGAAAACTTTTTAAAGAGTTGTTAAGGACCCGTGTAATAAATCAGCATAAATTACTTGGGCAGAATCTGTTCATCAATCGGGGAAAGAGGAAGGGAGCCATCCATTATGAATTAAATAAAATATTCAACAACACCGGCTCCCTCTTCCGTAAGCGAGTCCGTGAGAAGTATTTGGTCAATACTTTCAATGCTAAAGTATTTATTAATTAATGGGGATAAATTGATTTGATTGTAATTACTTTCCGACCAAATATGACGTGATATATGACGTCCTTTCTCGCTTCGCTTCAGTTCAATCGATTAGGCCGAACTAGTGAATGGCCAGTGTGTTCTTGATGAATAATAAAAACGTGAAGAGAAGTTTAATTTTGAGTTGAATACTAATTAATGTAGAATAAATTTATGCATATGTGATGTTTTTGATATTATCGTTCGGATGCGATTACATTTCCATGAATGCAATATGAGTTTCCATGTATTAGGGTAAAGGATAGATATTTTTGCCTAAAATATATATGCCTCTCTGTATTGATTTATCAATGATGAAAGTATTTAAATGGTTACCTTTGAGGCGATATTTGCGTTATTTTATTTGTATTGTTAATTTCTTCTGCGTAATATGTCATTACTGTTTACATCATATCAATATGCCCTCTTGGATAGCTTATACATAGAACACCATCTGTTTATATTCGAATTTCGCTTCAAGTCACTGTTCAATTACCGTACATACAATTTCCAAATAGTATTAGGGAACTTGACCAGTTCATTTTGGAAAACAAAAAAAAAAACACTCAATAATCCACATATTTAAAATAAATAGGAATACCAAGATCAGTTCCCTAGGTCAAACCACTCTACCGGTTTCCCCAATTTGTATTTAAAAGGAAAAACTCATAACTAGATAACCCCATCAATTTTCGTCTACCTCCAACAATTGTCTGATTTCCTTAGAAACCACAAGATAATTTGACAATACCTCTAGCATCAACACCCAGAAAGATTTCCCCAATTAATTCATATCTTTACAAATATAACAGAGGGCCGGGATGGCCTGGTTGGTTGAGCGTTGGACTCGTACTCCTTAGGTTACGGGTTCGAAGCTCACCGACCAAAAGATTCCCCGAGTGTGTGGCGACTGGCGCTCGTTAAATCTGTTCGTGGTTGCAAAGTCCTCCATATCGAGAGTAATACCAATGGGGGCACTGGGTCAGAGGGGATCGTTCTCTGTTCCAGGTCTAATTTACGATCTAAGATGTATGAATGAATTTGCATAAATGTAATCCGCCCCCTAAAAAGGGTTGCGATGTGCGTGCAGCTAAGTCGTACTCTTGACCCTAGATGGCGCTACTTGAAAAACAAGAAATGTGTCTCTCCGGCTTAAAATCTGCTAATGTATCAGCTTGGCTTGTCCATGGCAAGTGCCATTAGTCATAACACAACAACAACAAATATAACTAGCCAATGAGAATTTTCTACGCTAATTGTGTACGAATAAATAAAAAAATTGATATCCTTTTATTGTTATAGGGTGTAGTTCATGAATGTAGATTGACGTGACTAAATTAAAACCAAATATATTATAGTATTTTACAACCAGATATGATATAGCTAGTATATTATTGGGTTGTTCGGAAAGTAATTTCGTTTTTTCCCGACAGAGTATTTAAATGTATTTTTTTATCCCAACCACACTTAAGCCGCATAATCATTATATGTTTTGAAAGGTGATATAGCATGGCATGTGTATGGAAAAGTTCAATTGATTTTACGCAGTAATTTTTGGTAGGTGATCTTTTAAATATGGAGAGCAATAAGCAGCACTTTCGTCATATTTACTTTTTTATTATATATATTTTAACTGGTTTGAAAATTTCGATCCATACAAACCATATTCTCCAGATCTGGTCCTTTTGGAATTTTATTTGTTTTGGTCCCTGCAAAAATTTTCGGATGGTAAAAACTTTACCTCAGATAAAGACGTCAAAAATCACCTGGATCAGTTTTTTGCCAGCAAAAACCAAACATTTTATGAGCGTGGAATCATGCTACTACCAGAAAGATGGTAAAAGGTGTGGGATCAGAATGACCAATACATAATTTAATAAAATATTTATTTATTATACGAAAATCGTCTTTCATTTACATTAAAAAAACGAAATTACTTTCCGAACAACCCAATACTATTAATTTGTTGGTGAGCAATTGTTGGTCCAAAAGCAGGCTAGCCATTAAAATTCATCATTAAGTTTATCGGAGTTGTTACACTTTGTAGCATATGAAATTATCAATTAGTGGCCTATTTTTTATAAAAAATCGGAAATGTTAATATGATACAGTTATAATTTTTTATTGTTAATAAACATTCTAAATTTCCCAGCTTCGTTTAAAAAAAAGTTTTATATTTATATTTTTAAAAAATAATAATCGATGTTTATTGGCATATAAATAAACAAACAAAAAAGTGTGTTGTTCATTTTAAAAATAATACTTTTTTATGTAGCCATTAATGCTGTTTAATTTGACTAAATCTTTTGTTTTGTTAATGCAAGATCGTAGTAATAACTTGTTATTGCATTCAAATCTCAATTAAAAACAGTTTCTTATGATAAACTCTAATGAATAAATATACTCACGTCGATAGTTTTTCTAATGTTTGAATGTCAAAGATTCAGTGAATTTTGTTTGCTTTTCTTCTCTTTCGTAGAATTTATTAAAAATAATAAACAACAACACATAATATGGATCCAGCTTTATCTAAAATACAACCAAATATTTTCCCATTAATACTACATTTTCAATTAAATTAATTTGTTTCACATTTGTGAAGATGAAGGTTTTAAAATATTTTTCATTTTCTTCCTGTAGTTTTAAAATTCCGAAATTTTGTACACTTGTTTGTTTTTCTTCACAGCACATTGTTTTTGTTTTTTATCTTCAAAATTCAATTAGAATAAAACGTAATAAAAGTGAAAAGGTTCTTAAAAAACCAGATTTTAGTAGCACGCTAAAAATAGCAACTATTTTTAAGTAATAATTTGGGAATCAAAATAGAAACAAAAGAATGTGAAACATTAAAAACAATTCTTCAAAGAAAATGAAAAAAGTGAATATAGAAATATAAGAAATTTTTAAATCATTATTAAGAATGATTTTTTGTGAATATATATATATATATATATATATATATATATATATATATATATATCACAGCTTTCACATTTTGGTTTTTATGCATAGACTTTTTTACATTTACCAAAAAAGTGTTTTTGAAGCATTTTCTTTTTATCCACTAATAAAATATTTTTGTTTATCAAATGGATTTATTTTTTTATTGAAAACTTTTCATTCATCTATATTGAAAACCCACAAGTAGTGCTTTTTTTTTCAATGTTTTCCTTGAAATTTAGTTCCTTTAACTTCTCGAAACCGTTTTTATTTTTTATCTGAGCTAATTAGAGCTGAAACTAAAATGTAAATGTAAACAATATAATAAATAAGTTTTTTTTTCATTTTTTTTATGCAAATTATTTTAAAATGGCATCTTTTCCTTTTTCAATTCTTTTACTAAATGTTTATTTTGTAATATTTTTTTATGGATTTCACCGTTTTAATGGCATTTTTACAAATATAGATAATTCTGGATCACTAATTGTCTTGGGTTTCCAGTGATGATGTGATTTTTTTGTTAAAAACGCAATGGAAAGCATTTATGTCTTGCTTATGAAACAAATATTTATCGATAAAAGAATCTATAAGTTGGTTTTCTAGTTTACATGCTACTTATGAATTTTGCACAATAGTCAAATAAAGCATTTATTAAAATTCAAACAATAGACTCAATTACATAGCAAATATTTTAAATAATTGGTTTCTATATTACTGCATTCAATTTTTTTAATTAATAAGTTATGTAGATCAATTTAAGAATATAATTTATAGAAAATAATTTGATAATTTGGATGACGATAGTTCATATCAATCATAATTATTTATAACTTTTCTTGTGATATTTATTGTAGTTTAATTTCCTTCCAGTATTATTTTCAGTGCCTCGCTTTTTTATCAATTACTGGTGGTAATTTATTAAAAATTCATTAATACTATGAGTTCAATGAACAAAGTTTTTAAAGCACTTTCGTAAATGCATAAATTTTGTATTTCTCATTTTCGATTTTAATTCAGCGATTTTACTTTCTATATTTTCGTACCTCATTTTCATCTGCTCATTTTGCCTGTGGCGATTACAACGCGTTCATCATCTATATATAAATATCTCAAGTAAAAATATCATTATCAGAAATGCTCTTTCAACAATCTCTATATTAACATTAATATTAATATCTATTCAATAATTAAATGTCTGCTTAAAAAATTAATAGCTTTATTTCTAGTTAATTAAATTGTTTATGTGACATTTCGAGCAATTGATAAGGTAATTACTGGAATATATATATATATATATATATATATATATATATGTAAACTTTTGGGGGCATTAAATGCACTCACTAATGGAATTTATTATATTTCCCAAAATTACAAAACTAGAAATTTTTTTATTTACTTTGAATTTTCTGAAAATTTTGCAACTTGATAAAATAAATTGAATATAATTTGGAAAATAGGATCAAAATAGGAACTAGTGATTGAAAAAGAATTAGGTTTGCTAATAGAAAATTTCTAGCTTCAAATATCTAATCATTCATACATACGCATTACGTAATTCCTTGAATCAAGGTATTTGGTAATAACAACAAAAAATGTTTCTGGAGATCTTTACAAGGAATTAAATAGGATATTTTTTTATTATCTTGGAGCATTATTTCGAATGTATAAAATCAGTTTCCGTCTGGACTTTTTTAAAAAAAGTAGTTTATTTCAACTGAATAATACAATGTGTTCTTTGATGTGTTTGCCTCTGTCGTCTAGATATTCAATATTTTGAATATGCAATGTCGCCTATCTATTATTAGAAGTACATATTTCATACATATACATTTAATCATCAAAAATTCCTACACGTATTCTTATGATGCAATATCTCCAACTAAAATATAATTAAACTAATCATCCGGGCTCTAGATTTCATTCATTTTTTCCCTTTCTTTTTCAGAATTTTGCCATTGAAAAATTTAAAGAATATTTTCTAGTAAATATATTTAAATTTTTGATACTAAAGCTGTTTCTGTTTGTTAGATGATGCTGTACTAGCAGACATTTTGACCTTGAATATATGTATTTCGTGAGAATGCAATGCTCAATGTCAAGAAGGGTCAAGACCGATACGTTGACTCAATAATAAAGGTTTGCGCGTTGGATGTAATTGGAGCAATTTAATAGGTCGCAAATTTTGGGTACCACCTCATAGTGGGCGTTAAAACCATTCTATGGGAAGGCTAGTGGTTCCAGAGAGAAGTAGGGGTGTTAAGATAATGAAGCAGGATGATTGTCTTACTATTAATTTAAGAAATTGTAATAATAGCTTTCAAAAACTTATAAGAGATGAATAAATTTGCCGAATAGGGTGTTTTAAAGAAAAATGTGTATGTGTGTGTGTGTGTATGTGTGTGTGTGTGTAAGTGGGTAGCGCTGCATGCCACCACGTTTGTATAACTGTAACTGTGACGTTGCTGCGTGATGTCATTACGTACTTATAAATAGAATGAAGCAATCACGAATGGATGCTCGGTGGTTTCTCTGAATAAATTTGCTCTTCTACTCAGATACTGAATTATTTCCAACAGTCTGGTGGATACCGCTCGCAGAATTTAGATTTGATTTTGTTCCTTACTTTGAGTTTAGATTCTTTTTTCATTTGCTACTATTAGTTCACACTCACCCTATATATATATATATATATATATATATATATATATCTTCGTTAATAATTTGCCATCGTTAATAAAATACTTTCTATTCATTCACTTAAGTTCAAGTAAACTTTTTAAACTTGTAGGGAATGTAATTTGATGTTAACACAGTTTTTCTAATATTAATTAATTCATTTTTATTAATTAATTAAAAACTAACTTTCTCGCCAAAAATCTTCATTTCCCCATCGCCAAATAAGTAATGAATTCATCTTGTTTTTACCTCACCCTAATAAAGTTAGGCTTAAAATGGACCGATTATTTCAAATGATTATGTTTATTTTCTTCAAGTTTGATGCCTTTAAAACTAAACATTTTTAATGAATCGATTTTTCCAATTCATTTTGAAACGCTTTCGAATTAAAATAATACAAAATAAAGAATTAGAAATTTCTAATCTGTATTGCATTATCTTAATTTGTGTAGAAAATTTACGCCTTTCGTGTTGCCACAATTGGCGTTAAATCCTCAACTGACGTTGAAAATTTTTCTAGTATAATTTTTCTAACAATTATTTATAGTAATTGTGGCCTGGTTGGTAGGGCGCTGGATTCGCATCCCTTGGTCTGTGAGTTTGAACCTACCAGCTAAGGTCTTTCCATGTGTGGCACACATATAAATCTGTTGTGGTCCCTTCATGTGGAAAGTAATACAACGGGGGGGGGGTACTGGGTCAGAAGTGATTGTTCTCTGTTTCAGATGTACATTACGATCTGTCGATGAATGAATGAAATGCGTCAATGAATCCTGACCCGTAAAAAGTATTTGTGACGAATGTAAGATAGAAGTCAGACTTCTACTCTTCGATGCTTAGAGGTCCATACCCTCAGAAGCTACTGCACCCTTTTTTCCGTTATAAAGCAAAATACGAGGTCAACAGCAAAAATTGTAATTATTTAATAAAAAGTAACTAAAATAAAATTTTCCTAACTTCCTAAATTTTTCCTAATAACCTAAGTAGGAATTTATTATTATTTTTTATTTATTACTTGTTAAGACATGCAGTAGAATTCTCAAATTTATAAGAGGAACTCGTGGAGTAGAATCCAAAAATGGAAACCAAAAGTTTTGGCTTATTGGAATTTTTATGGAAAAAGTTTATGTTGAATTTTTTCTGTATAAATAGGACAGTGGTCCAGAACAGGTTAGAAATCTATGATCTAGAGCGAGAAATCCAGTAAAAATATATTTGGAAGTAGAAATTTATTCTCAGGGTAATGCATTTGATTTTTTAAATTATAATTGTAGTTATTTCAGGAATATTACTGAAAATAAAATGGTTTTTTCAATTTTCAAATTCAAACGATTAATTTTCGATAGTATATTATTTGTTATATAATTTTTCCTTGTTTTTAAAAATTCGTTATTTTTATTTTTATGTAATTTTAGCAATGAATTTTATTGTTGAAATGGAACTCATACTGTATTCATTTTAAAAAGACGCAAAAATTATTCTACGAAAATTATTTCCTTTATTTTCATCCAATATTTATGATTCGGTTAATGTTTATGCGTGATGGCCTATTGTGGTAGGCCCACGGCTCTGGAACAGAAGGGTTTCGATTTTGAGACCCGGTTCCACCGGAGAACTGTCGTGTAAGCGGATCTGGTACATGTTAAATGATTCTGAAACAAATGTCCTCACCCTGGTGTGATGTGGAAGTTTGGTGGGAGTGGGAGTGATGAAAAGGATGAGTCAAGTGTCATCCTTTTCATCTGACCGCGTTTCATAAGTACAAGGTCCGTCCCAAAATATCCATAGTATTGCTTTAAAACCGGAACGTTAATATAATTAAATTAACAAACATTCATCATTTATTTATCTATTTTTAATCAACATTTATTTGGGTATTAGAATTAAGCTTCTTCTAATGTATATTTCGATATCTTCCTTTTCATTTTAAATTAAAAATTATAGCAGATATTTTTTTTTATTCTTACATCAATTTTATAAACAATTTATTAGCCTAAATATAGAAAAATACTAAAAATATCGGGGAATAAGATTGTCAGAATTGTATTCTGAAAAAATGGTCAAATTATCATTTGGGATCATTGATGATACTTATGTGCATCTGGAAAATAGTCTATTATTTCTTTCCAAACATTTTTGCCTTTTTTTACAATCCTTTTTTTAAACCGCTACAATTAAATATCTACCAAATCATGTTTTTTCCCCCTTCATGTTATCTAATTTGCCAAACAAGCAACGTTTCAAAATATATTATATAGTATGATTTTTACGCTTAACAGCAGAAAGCAAATTTATCCTCAAACCTAGCATATAACTGTAAAATAAATTTTAGAAACTATTACTAAACGATAGAAGAAATATACGAGGATAAAACAATGAAAATAATCAGGCAAAGACATGAAACTCCTTTGTTATTTTACCGCAAACTTTTCTCTATTTACATATTATCTTTGAATACTATTCAAAAATAAATGCATAAAAGGAAGTAGCATATATTCCATATATTCTCATTTGATAGAAAATAGCTTAAATCCAACCAGACAAAAATAACTGCAACCAAACAATTCCATCGGGACCACCCTCCATTTTACGGTACAACAACCGAGATAATTAATTTGATAAACTAGTTGTGTTAGTTAGGTTATTATTCACATGGAAGAATCGGAATAACATAAAGAAAAGAAATAGTTTGTGGAAAGTGAGAAAATGTATAATAATCTTTCTCCTTTTGAAGAGTCTTCCGTAATTGTATATTAGGTTGAAAAATATTGTTATGTATAATTAGTATATTTTTCATTTATTTCTAGCTCTATTAAAAATTATTTAAAAAAATAAAGCATAGAAATCACCTATAGAATTTATTTCTCATTATTTAGGATTCTTTTAATATTATGCATTAAAAGCTAACAATGTTCTCAATATCAGTTAAATTAAATTAGAAACCATACATAAAACTTTAAATATATATATATACATATATATTTTCAACTATGCAAAGTTATTGTAAGGATGCCTTTGCGAATCTTAAATATCACCTGTATTTCATGTTAATCTAGCGGTTCAAAAGAGAAATTTGCATACTGTTAAGCTATTCATTGCATTCATAGATTCATTCAATCAAGGATTCAAAATGAAATGGACGCTTTTATTAATACATTATAATATAAAAGCTAATATTTTAACTAAAAAATATTATAATATAAAAGCTAACATTTTAATTAAATATCATAAAGCTGTTGTCAATGTTCAAAAATTGAAGCATTTTAAGTGTATTGAATTTCTAAACACTTTCTTTCCTTAATTGCATATTCTCTGCTTTTTAATAACCGTATAATATTATTTAGATTTGATTACAAAGTTTTTCGGTTGTTATTTTAATCATAAGAATATGAATAAAAACATAATTTATCACATTATAATCCATGAATGAAATCGCATATTTTAAAATCTTTTTTTATTTTAATGTTCTAATTTTTATTCGTCTTTATTCCAAAATTCATTATTATGTTTATAAATATTATAAAAAAACTAATAATCAGTTTTTTTCTCGAATAGATTATTAAATAGCGTTCAATGTTTTAATGAAAATCTGGAGGATATTAATGATTATTTAAGGAACTAAATAAAACAAAACTATGACAGATCAGATTTGAAACCAGATTTGCATTATAATCGGGAAAATATACCTGCATAAAATTTATTTTTTTCTGGTTCTGGTATGTCTGGACGCAATTTAAAAAACTGCTATGCAGTTTCATGTCAATTAACCTTAACCCTATCAAGTTAATTTACAATTAATATAAATAAAACTGCTCTTCTTAAACCGCTGAGATTATTAGCCGTAAAACAAACAAAACTTCTTCCATAAAACTTCCAAAATTCAAATAAAATTATTTAGTTTTATTAAATTGAATATTTTTTTTAAAATTTCTTTGAATACTTACAAAATAAAAATGTATCTTAAGTAAAATTATAAAACATTTAAAAGCATTTCTATTTATCTTTGGTCTTTAAATACTTATTTAAAAATAAATAATAATACTTATTAAAATACCCGTATCGTTATTCATCGTAATATTCGTTATCAAGAATCTTCCAACATCTCTATAACTCCTTAGTTGTTTTAGTTACTTATCTAATTACAAAGCCTTAAAAATATTTATTCATATAATTACACTCCGTTACAGTTTTTGCAGCTCTAGACATCCTAATTACTTTGAAAAATTTCTTAAATATAAAAGAAATACTAACATTTAATTAAATAAGAACATTCTACAGAACATTCTGTATTTTTGAATGCTTCCTAATTTCTTTGTATACTTGTTTAAACACAAAATTAATGATGCTAATCAAAATAATAACCTTGCCACCATGAATTTTCGCTTGAATCAATCAATAAGTAAAATATTATCAATACAAAAGTGTTTTACACTATTGTGCAGTTGTTTTTTGATAATTTGATTTCATAAAAAAATTTATTATTTCAAATTTTATTTTCAAAAGACCTCATTTCGTTCAATATTTCCTAAAATACAAAATAACAACATATAATTTCTTTAAATGCTTTATTCAACACAAAAAATAACACTCACTAAAATAATGACTACACTAAGAGAGATGATTTCTGCATTTCGGCGTACCCTGTCTGTATGAATACTTGTTTAAATATGAAACATAAAAATACTTATAATGACACTGCAAAAAAGCTTCCAGCATTTCAATGTATTTTAGTTTTTTTACACTTGTTGAAACATAAAACATAATAAGACTTATTAAAATAATGACACTACAAAAGGCTTCCTATATTTGTTATCATGTCAAAACATGATGTCATTTTTCGGATGAGGTTTTATGGCGTCAACGAAATTTCGTAGACGAAAACTAAAAATTTTATTATTTGAGCGAGCATCTCAAAAAATCAGCTTCTAATAACGTGATGCCATCTCATTTACAAAACATCTCATCAAAAAGAATAAGTTAATGACTGCAACAAATAAAACCTAGAAAAATGTCATTTTGAGCAGGTGATTATATGAAATGAAATAAACAGTAAATATGATATTTTTTTAACAATAAAGGCGAGACAAAGTTGTTTGGATCGTTTTCAATACTAAAGTGACTCATTCAACACAACAATTAAAATGAATGAAAATATAATACAACTTGCACGTGTATTTGGTGCTTGGCGTTCAAGAAAATATGTTCTGGCATGATACATTGAAATATGCATATCAGATTTCATTTTAATCTTTTATTTATTCTATTTTCTTAATACTTGTTTAAATAGAAAACAATTATAATATTTATTCATATACTGCTAATACCACCACGAGACTTTCTGCTTTTTAATACACTTTAAATATAAATCAACAACTAAAGAAAGATATTAATGCTACTTTGAGTGTTTCTATATATCTGTGTTGAATACTTGTTTTAATGTAAATAACTAATTCAATTGGATAACAGATAGCATTATAGTATATCCAGGTTTCCTCCAATGCTCTTAAATACAAAAATAATTAGATGAAATAATAGCCGCTTAATTCAGGACACCCTTAAACCCTCAACAAACAGCTCTGAAGGTGAACAAAACCGATCCCAGAGGGGCACACCCCTGGCCCGCGATACCAAAGTCATCGCCAAGCAAACTAATTAATGTGATTGAATGCAGTCATGCAGGCTGGGCAGCAATCCCGTTGAATAATGGACCCCCGAACACGGATGCATCGGATGGAAGCGGGCGACTTGTTTGACCAGAATCGTTGTAAAAGGTGAATCGCAAATATTTGCACACCGGAGCTTGACCGAATAAAGCCATTGACTTTTAATCGGGGCCCCGAGTTTAAAATTAATTTAAACCAACAATTATTCGCCCATTACTGAAAAGTGGGGAGCTTTCATAAACGACGAAAAGGGGGGGGGCTGCATTGTATTATCTAATTGAAGGGAACCGCGGTCTGTTTGATTTATAAGGACAAATAGGTGTTGCGAATTATGATAGCAAATACAGTGGTGCTGGACGCAGGCGAAGGATTAATTTCTGGAATTATGGTAACATTCCAGCGAAATGATTCAAGATTTAAATTAGGCAGTCTGTAAAGTGTGTTAAAATGGACAACACCGGAATTGCTTGTTCCTTTGTGGCTAAATACTAGAATTTATCTGATAAATTAGGGTTGATAATACCTATAAATATTGGATTTCAATATTTTTCATCAAGAGGCCTCTGACTGGTAAAAAAATATTTTATTTGTTTTCTGCATATTTTAACCCATTATCCTAATTTGTGCTTTTTAATACTATAAAGCACAGACGTTAAACTTTATATAAAGTGTAAGTTTAATATAAAATTTTATATAAATATAGAATTTATCTGATGATAATATCTATTAATATTGGAATTCAATCTTTTTTATCAAGAGGCCTCGGACTGCTAACCAGATACTTTGTTTGTTACCATCATATTTTAACCTCTTATCCTAATTTGTGCCTTGCAATGCCATAAAGGTCATACACTAAACTTTATATAGAGTGTAAGTTAAATAAAAAATTTAATATAAATACTAGAATTTACCTGAAAATTAGTGTTGATAATATTTATTAATATTGGATTTTAATCTTTTTTATCAAGATGCCTCGGATTACTAACCAGATATTTTATTTGATTTCTGCATATTTTAATCCCTTATTCTAATTTGTGCCTTATAATGCTATAAAGGTCAGACATTTATATTAAATACAAATTTAATATAAAATTTCATATAAATGCTGGAATTTATCTGATAAATTAGTGTTGATAATATTTATTAATATTGGATTTCAATCTTTTTTATCAAGAGGCCTCGGACTACTAACCAGATATTTTATTTGATTTCTGCATATTTTAACCCTTTATTCTAATTTGTGCCATGTAATGCTATAAAGGCATTCACTAAACTTTATATGAAGTGTAAGTTTAACATAAAATTTCATATAAATACTAGAGTTTATCTGATAAATAGGTGTTGATAATACATATTAATATAGGATTTCAATCTTTGTCAACAAGAGGCCACGAACTGCTAACCAGATATTTTATTTGCTTTCTGCATATTTTAATCTCTTATTCTAATTTGTGCCTTGCAATGCTTTAAAGACATTCACTAAACTTTTTATTAAGTGTAAGTTTAATATAAAATTTAATATAAATACTAGAACTTATCTGATAATTTAGTGTTGATGATATCTATTGATATTGGATTTCAATCATTTTTATCAAGATGCCTCGGACTGCTATCCAGACATTTTATTTGTTTTCTGCATATTTTAGCCTCTTATTCTAATTTGTGACTTGTAATGCTATAAAGGCATTCACTAAACCTTATATGAAGTGTAAGTTTAATATAAAATTTCATATAAATACTAGAATTTATCTGATGATAATATCTATTAATATTGGATTTCAATCTTTTTCGTCAAGAAGTCTCGGACTTCTAACCAGATATTTTCTTTGTTTTCTGCATATTTTAGCCTCTTATTCTAATTTGTGCCTTGTAATGCTATAAAGGTGAAACACTAAACTTTATATAGAGTATAAATTAAATAAAAAATTTAATATAAATACTAGAATTTATCTGGTAAATTAGAGATGATAATACCTATTAATATTGGATTTCAATCTTTTTTCATCAAGATGACTCTGACTGCTAAACAGATATTTTATTTGTTTTCTGCATTTTTTAACCCCTTATCCTAATTTGTGCATTTTAATACTATAAAAGACAGACGCTAAACTTTATATGAAGTGTAAGTTTAATATGAAATTTCATATAAATACTAGAATTTATCTGATAAATTAGTGTTGATAATATTTATAAATATTGGATTTCAATCTTTTTTATCAAGATGCATCGAACTGCTATCCAGATATTTTATTTGTTTTCTGCATATTTTAGCCTCTTATTCTAATTTGTACCTTGTAATACTATAAAGGTCAAATAATTATATTAAATACAAATATAATATTAGATTTCATATAAATGTTGGAATTTATCTGATAAATTAGTATTAGACATTTCTTTGTATTTGATTTCAATGTTTTTATCAAGATGTCTGTAACAGCTAACAAGATATTTTATTTGCTTTCTGCCTATTTTAACCCCTTATCCTAATTTGTACGTTTTTCGTGAACAAGAATTATGGGTATGCTTACCAGATATTTTATTTATCTTCAGTATTTCTTAACTACTTTAATGTAGTTTGGACCTTATAATAAAAACGACAGATGATAAATTTTATGTAAAATACAAATTTCGTATAAATGCGAGAATTTATCTGATAAATTAGTGTATCACATATATGTTTATATTTGATTAATATTTTTCACGAATAAAATTTTTATGATTGCTAACCAGATATTTAATTTACCTTCAGTATTTTTAATCTCCATTATGTAACTTGTACCTTGTAATAAAAATGACAGATGATAAATTTTGTGTGAAATACAAATTTTATATAGTCGCTAGAATTTATCTGATAAATTAATGTTGTGTTTGTTTGTTTATATTTGATTTCAATCGTTTTTATCAATATGTCTGGCACCACTAACCAGATATTTCATTTTTTTCTTCCTATTTCAACACCTTATCCTAATTTGTGCCTTGTAATAGTATAAAGACTAGACACTTATATAAAATACAAATTTAATATAAAATTTCATATAAATACTAGAATTTATCTGATAAATTAATGTTGCGCATATCTATGTGTATTTGCTGTCAATGTTTTTCACGAACAAAAATTATGGGAATGCTAACCAGATATGTTATTTATCTTCAGTATTTCTTAACTACTTGAATGTAATTTGTGCCTTATAATAAAAATGACAGATGATAAATTTCATGTAAAATACAAATATCGTATACATAGTAGAATTTATCTTATAAATTAATGTTGCACTTATTTATTTATATTTGATTTCGATGTTTTTCATTATCAAATTGTTTCGAACTGCAAACCGTATATTTCATTTACTTTTTCTACGGCATGCAAAGCTTTATAACAGCATTTATTAAACCACTTATCGTAATTGTATGCTGTAATAACAAAAAGGACAAATACTAATTATTATATGAAAAATAAATTTCAATTACGTAAATATCACTCTACAAAAGAGACAATAACTAATGAAATCGGGGATTTTGATGCAGAAGTAGGAAAATATTCTTTTGTTTCCAAAAATAGGAAATAAGATCTGTAATTCCCTATGTTTGTCTGTGCATTAATTTATTCCTATCTTCCAACATTAAAATACCTTTTTTACCTGGCTGGCGTAATAGAATAGAGAATTCGATTGGAAGATTTGAAAATTAGAAATGCTCATGCAGGTAGAGAATAGTAAAAATTTTAATCAGAGAATAGAGAGTTTATTCCTCAAGAGTTGAATGAGAAAGCATCAGAAAGAGATAAGTTGGATAATTAGAGGAGCAATTATTTATTTGACACTAATCGGAGGATGCAGCAGCAGAGTATAGTAAAATTGTTAATTAGATAATTGAGAGGTTATTCCTCGCGCATATAATGACGTAGCAGTGGAGATAAATGAATTAGATAGACAAAACTTTATACGTTATTCATTGAAGAATGCAGTTCAAAAGGGGAGGAAATTAGATTATTAGGGAAGTTATGAATTATCACTTTTTGAATAGATGAGTTAAAGGAATACCCCATCTTACTAAATAATTGAAGTATTACTTTAATTATTGTTTATATATTATTTTTCATAGACGGTATGTTATTAAAATAGAGAATGATAAATGGATATTTAGAGAAGCTATAGATTATGTACCTTATATTGGATGATGTAAATTAGAAGCCAATAAACTGATAATAAGAGAAGCCAATATTATCCTGTACACGCATAACGATGTTATATTACAGAGAGGTAAGCTAAGACAATAGATTTATTCGCGATAGAGAAAGGAGTCTAAATATGATATAATTTTTTTAATGATATGGATGTAGAGATGGATAAATGGATTATTAGAGGAATCCTGAATTATATTTTAATAATATGATAAAGAATTGATAGGATATCCGATCAGAATAATTTGGGAAGTTACCACTCATAAATTATTATTTATAGGTAATTTTTTCCAGTTAGAATGATAAGGAAATAGAGATGAATAAATTGATTATTAGAGGAGTCATCGATTATCTGTCACATATGGAACAATAGTTTACTTTCCATTCAAAGAAAACTGCAGTAACAGAGGGGAGTAAACATGAATTATTGACCATATTTTACTAATGGGATAAAGCAACCAAACACTCAATCAAACTAAATAATTTAGGAAGTTGTCTCTCATAGATAATTATTTTTATGTATTGTTTCCCAAATGGAATGATATGGGTGTAGATATGGATAAATGGATAATTAGAGGAATTATGAATTATCTTTTACCATTGTGATGAAGAATTGATAGGTTATTCGATCAGAATAATTTGGGAAGTTATCTCTCGTAAATTATTATTTATAGGTAATATTTTCCAGTTAGAATGATACGGAAATAGAGATTAATAAATTGATTATTAGAGGAATCATAGATTACCTGCCACATATGAAATGATGTGAAAAAAATGGGATAAACTTAAAATTAGAGAAGCGATATAATATCTTTTATATACAGAATGATATAGCAGAAAAACCAGGAAAAATAATTTATAGAAGCAACTGATTTATATGGATGTAGAAAGAAATCTTAATATGGTTTAAAATGTTAATCATCAATATGTTCAAGGGCTAAAAAGATTTAATAAAATTATATATATATATATATA
>JAOUZG010003724.1:2544783-2556844 GCA_026289955.1 Argiope argentata
TTTTCTTGCTCACAATATAATTAATATACCAGGCGATAGTTTTTTTAGTATCGATTTATATATTTACAATTTAATGTATAACTTCCTGGATCTAACCTATGGTATTTATAATCATCCAGTGGATAATGTTTAACACCTCTTTTGCATTCTATCCGTGCATGAACGTATCCACTTAAAATTATCAAATTTACTGATAATGTTAAGTTGAAAACAAGAGGTATTGAAAAGTATAAAGAAAAAAACCCAATATATTCTAATATTATTTCAAATAATTCAAGTCGATTTCCTGTTTCTTCTCCACAGTTTCGGTCTTAACGGGAAGTTTGAAATTCAGTTTACCCATAATTTAGTGATTGATAGTTTTTGTTTGCTATTAAAGTACTTGCACGGAATAATATTCAATTCAATTTTTTCATTTCCACTTAGCTTCTTATCGGTTTTCAAAAAGTTTTAACTGATACCCTGAAGGATTTAAAGATATGACCAACCTTAAGAAAACTCTAGCAAACTGCTCAATTCCAAATAATTTCCTTATACTTTCTAGCCAGATAAACGTTAACCGACTATTTTATGTAAATGTAGGAGTGATATGTGGTAATATAGTTACTTTATATTATTCCAAAATCTATTTCTCGTTTTTTTTTAAATATTGTATATCCATTTATTATATTTTAAAAATCTATTATGATTAGGAAACATGAATTAAAGTTAAATAATTTTAACCTAAAAACCTGTTTTTAATTTCTGTATGATTCCAAATTATTTTCTAGATTATACTCTTTATACTCTATTATTCGAAATTCTATTCTATTTTTAATATTTACAAATGGAATAGAACCACAACTACAGTATTCACAATTCCTTTGATATTCTATATTCTGTTCTACTTCTTATTATTCTGGATTCTATTCTATATTCTGAAATATTAGGAATCTTTTTCTTTATTGTTTTCTTTTTTATTCTACTGTATACTCTATATTCTTCTAAATTTAATTCTTTATTTCATGTTACTTTTATTTATATTATGGATTCTAAATTTTTCTAAATCTCCTTATTTTTTTTAATAATTTTATTAATATTCTCTGAGGAGCGATAAAAACTGGTATAATAGATCGTGAGCAAATAATTGTAGTGTTCAACCAATCACAGTTGCGCAATTCGGTCAGAAGTGCGTACATAAGCTAACAGGTGCCTGAGGAAGTCATTACAATGATTCTTGCTGTTACAAAGGAACGTTATTAAGATTTAAAAGATTTGCAAAGGACAGGTAGCGTCAGTGCATGAGAGATGGGACACAGCATTCCCAAAAAAGCAGGGAATTCTCATCATTACGATTCTGAAATGAATGAAGGGTCGTGGTAGTAAGATTCCAACTCGAGAGACTTAGGGTTTAAGATTCAAGACCCGATTTCACAGTTGCACTGTCGGGTAAGGGAGTCTGTTGCACGTTAAACCTATCAGGCCAAACGTCTTTCCACGGCGTGGTGTAGTGCGGAGATGTAGGTTGCCGGCTCAGATGTCGTCCTCGTCATCTGACCGTGGTTAAAAATTAAGTTTTCTGTCTCAAAAAAGTCCTAGTGTTGCTTTACAACAGGTTGTAAATGTAACAACTAAACTAAAACTGGAATTAATGAGTAAGGTTAGCATAATTTTGAATCACACAAAATAATTTCACCTCATTAAAGGATTAAGCGCAAGTAATATTGAAGTTCTTCTAACCAGATATTTAGTTTCCTCTCCTCTAAATAGTACGAAACACAGAAGAAGAAAAAAAATTGTTGAACAACTAGCTGAAATAAAAAATAGTAAAAATGAAAGAAATGCTCTTGGGATTAACATAAATGCAAATAAGGTTTAAAAGGATGACGCATTATTAAAATAAAATCGGATGAATCCGGCGAACAACAAAAAAAAATGTACCTCGAGCTGTTTCTGAAAATCTTCATAAATAAATAACATGTCCTGTGCCTTAAAACAGACTGGAAAATGTTTTCAAGTTAATCCAATTAATGATGATTTTTAATTTTTACTCCCTTCTCTATTATTTTGTTTATTTGTTATTTATCACGATGTTAAATTTAGTAAATAGAATGATTAAACACCGCTGATGGAAACGCATTTGTTTCTAAAAATTATGTCCACGGGATTTTTTTTCTGGTCTTCTGTTTGTGCAAACAATATTAAATTAAAATAATAATTACAAATTTAAGTCGATTAAATTATATGGAAAGCTTGTTAGACTTTGTAGTTTATTTTTTGATGTAAGATTGAATTACTTGACATAACTTTCTTTTTTATATCCATACCATTCTTAATTAAACGAAAACTGAGCTATGATGGATTCTTAAATTCAGTTTAGGGTATTTTTGCTTTTCTGGTGTCTCTTTGGCTTAACTAAATGTTAAAGACTTTTAATATTTAAAAATAATGTTTACTTCAACAAATGGAAAAATATTTATAAACACAAAGATTTTTCAGATCTCTTTTACGATGACTTAGATCAAATTTCATTCAAAATTGTCTCTTAAATATTCTTGTTTTTTGCATGTTTATGGTGATATGTTCAAAAAATTGTTTTACAGTCAAAATTTCATCATTCATTTTTCAAGAAATTAAAATATGTGACTTATTTTCCATTATTGCTCTGGGGAATAATTATTTTTGTAATACTATAAGTATTAAATTTTCGGCCAAATGGATTTTATCATCTTGCTGAAATATAATAAAAATTTCAATTATTCATTTAAGAATTGCTTATCGTAAACTAATTATATTTGCAAATATTTTCCTATTTGTGGCAAACCAGACATAAAGATCAACTGACGCGTAACCTCTTGATAGATCTGGTAACAAATTTTATGCATATTTACGCTTTAACATTAAATCTGTGCACCAAATTTTATACATTTAGCTAACTTATTTTATGACAACCGTATATGCAAATTTCTGAAGATTTTGTTATTCAAAACTTGATAGATATCTATAAATTTGGAAAACATAGTATATGCCAAATTTTATCTATTTCAGTGTGTTTTTGTTTTGAAATATTGTTTGAAGACTAACATCATTCCGAAAATGTATTTTTTGAATTCAAAAATGCATTTCCAGATCAGTTCGTTTACATTAAAGCTCCTTTTAAATTAATATTTGGGTTATTTTGAGAAGGAACTCTTACTTTTGAAACATGGTCAGATGATGAAGACAAAGCCTGGGATTGCTCTCCCCTCCCCTAACTTCCATACCACATCATTAGGAAGACGTCCGAGATGGGTTTAATCAGAAATTTCTGAATGATGGAGGTTTGTCAAATTTCTTATTAAGAAGTTTTCACGATTTGAATTCTTTCTATTTGTATAAGTTATTTTCGAGGAAGAGGAAATAATGTTGTCACAAACAATTTCACATTTTCACTAGCCCCCCGGGGGTACCTCGAAATGAGGATGAGATGCTTACGGCATAGTGGTTGGATCTCGCCACTCTGGAGGGTACACAAATAGGTACAGGTTAAGCTTCTCCCCTAAATGATTGAACGTACTTCCTACGGGAAGGGTTATGCTACGGACGAGGATGATCTTGTAGGATTCAACCACAGTTCCTGCCAGTGTTGCTGTTGAGGTGGCACTGCGATTCACTTTTATGGTTTATTCCGTTGTCTTCGGCCGGATAAGAGATTTTGGTTTGACTTCATTTTCTCAAAGAGAATTTTTTGTTTTGTTTTTATTCAATGAATTAAAAGATGGTTTACACCAAAGAATATGAGAATAAGATACATTGAAGGTGTTTGCTTACGTATTTTGAAAAACTTTTCTTGATACGCTTTTTATCTATGTACATACTTTCAAAAACTTTTTTTATATGTTTTCGTAGATGAAAATTCTTTCTGCTTGGTTATACTTTCAATATTTTTCCTTATTGCACTTATCACTAACTTTTATCCGTGAACCCTTTTTTTTATCGAATAATTTCATAGATCCTTTTTTCACTATTATTTTACTTGTGTATTATTTATAAATTGCTTTAATTCCTCGTTCTTGGATTCTTTTGTATACATTTGGTACTGTCCTCTCGAACAGTATTAAATATTATTTAATCTATCTTTTTCTAATTATAGATCAAGAAATGTTCTGACTGTTAAAACTGATTATATTTTAGGAACTAGATTTTTATCAACTTCATATTTGGGACCATTAACTTTGTCTTTCTATAAACATAGTGACTTAAGAATGTTTTCAACTTGATAGATAAAATTTGTTATTTGATTCTGTAACACTAAATTTGTGTATTCTAGTCAAATTTGGAATTTTCAAATAACTTTAACACATTGAGTGTACATTTATGAAATTTATTTGCCAAATCCGTCAAAATAGTGATTAAATGTAGATTTGCGCATTCATATTAATCTAAAAGCAATAAATCAAAATCACAATGTCTTGGATGATTAAAATTTGATAGAAGTATATGTTATTAAAATTTTAAGCTATGTCAGAATTTCTTTTCCCTCTCCCAAAATTTGGATGGAGAATGCATATATGGTTTTGTTCAGTTTATTACAAAACACAATATGCTTATGTGTTGAACCCTGAAAACGAAATCCGAGTATTCATTACGTTCTCGATCTTTCTTGAACTGTCCAGTTTTTTTCCGGATGAGAGGGAATAAGACGTTTGTTTAAGAATGTGCGAAAAATTTCGAGGAGATCACCTCCATCGGTTTAATGTATATTTTTCATTTATCATATGTATATGTAATAAATTTACATTCGCCCAGTTCCCCAATAAATTGTTTTTAATAGTGATAATCTTCTCGCTACTTCTTTATCTTTATGGCCTCTAGGTTTACTTGGCGATTTTCAGATTACGCCAGGATCACCAAGATAGGGCTTTAATTGGCTTTATTTAACAATAAATTGATAAGATTTCGCCAAATTGATTGTTGACAAAGATGATGCATATGGAAAATGGTTGCTGAAAAGAAACAATGATAATGCATATTGTAATTATTGCTGGCAATAATCAATGGTAATGTATATGATAAATGGTTGCTGGTAATAACAATGACGATTTATTTGGTAAATGATTGCTGACAATGAGCAATGATGATGCATATGGTAAATAGTTGCCAAAAAGTACCATTTTCTCCTCTCGACTTTTCTTATACTTATACGATGTAAATTGCTTTATGTATAGCTTTGGCCTTTCAGAAAGAAAACCGGGAATGTATTTTGAGCCTCATCCCTTTAGTTTCTCTCTAAAATTTGATCTTCATAATGGAATCTAAAATAAAGATACAATAATTTCGATGACAAGATCATATTATTAATTTTATTCATCTGTTTATGCATTAAATTATTATCAAACGCGTAGATAGGTAATAGAAATTTTACACATTAATTTAGTTAGTCATTCAAAGTTGGATGTTTGCATTGTTGTTATAAAGATTCTACTCTAAAATTTATCGAAATAGGTCTATTTCGATAAATTTTAGAGTAGAATTTATCGAATAGGAAATTTTTTAAACAATTGCAATTTGCTTCGAAAAGTCGACAAAAAGTCAAAACATTGAAGGTATTGCTGCAAATTTTGAAACTCAAATCCTAATTTTAGTGCTGTGCAAAATTTCATCCATCCAATTTCATGAAATTTGGATTCGTCATATTCATATGTATAAGTAGAATGCCACGTTCTCCCGATGGCTAGCAAGGAAAATAGTTTCTCCTTTTTCCAATGTGTTTCGTGGCAAAATAAAAGGAGTATAGAGGGGCGGACACGAACACAGGGATCAGAAGATAGATGACCGCAATAGATTTCGGAAAGTCGAGAGTGAAAACAAGTGGCTGAGCAGAGAAAGGGGGATTGATGGTGTTGAGCAAAACGTATTTGGTTGTAAAGGCAGTACAGCTATATTTACAAATCTTGCAATAAATATTATGAAAACTAAAACACTGACTCAAAATATATGTGAAAAAATCCATATTATTTCATTTTTAATATTATTCCCATGAATGGGAATAAAAAGGATACAAACTATGGCTCAGATCAATTTAAAAAATATCCTTTTTAACAAAAGAAATTTATAGCCAAGTATTGTTTACAAACTTTAACCCCTTAACTGGCTTCTTTTCCTTATTATCTAATAAGAGGACACCTTCTATTTTGGGAAATTCTTCTTATTTCGATTCAAATGGAAATCCATGGAATACTTGGCTTATCTACGTATTCGAAGTCATTTTACTATTGAATTATAATTGTTATGAATGATTTATTTTTTTGTTTACAACTATCAAAATTCGATAAATCAATGCACGTACGGCGTACGGACAAACCGGCTAAGAGGTTAAATTTCTAGCAGTAATTGTCGTTTAGACAGGTTTCGTAAGGGTTAATCAAGTCCTCAACTATCTCTTCTAAGATAGTTTCCATCAGTTATTAGTAGAAGCAGTAGAGTTCCTTTGAATCTTTCCTTTAACCTGGATATTATTTGAATTTTTTTAGATAATGATGTGTCCGCTTTTTACAACGAAAAGAGGGGTGCAGTAGCTTTTGAGGGTATGGACCCCTGAACATTCGAGGGCAGAAATCTGATTCCTAGCTCATAAGAAGATGAAACACACACAAACACACTCTCTTGAGCAGCCCTTTTTTACAGAGGGGCATATTTAAACACCTCACAGATAGTAAACAGAAGAACAACTATGCCCTAACCGGGACTCGATCTCGGGACGACCAGATCTTGAACAAGACGCTCTACCTCTGTGGCAGGACGTTGGCGAATTTTCTTTTAAGAAAATAATTGATAACAGTAACTCCCATCTGATGGTACCTTAGATATGAGGATAAGATGTTTCTGGCATGACTGCTAGTTCTTGCCACTTGGAAAGGGGGGGGGGTACAGCAATAGTGGGGTCGATTATCTAGTACCTGGGCATAGACTTCCTACAGGTTACCTCAGTTTCTGCCAATGTTGTCTCCGTGGTCCTGTTATTTAGATTTTTTTGCGTCAGGACGGATAGGAGTAGTCAATTTGTGATATATAGCAGAAATGGGTACTTACGTATTATACCGTCTTCGCCAATGTTTAGTAACTCATTGGCGACAGATTTAAATTTGGCGATAAAGATCAACGGATTACACCCTTGCCGTATTGCCATAAATGGCGATTTAGCAATTCATTGGCGATGACTTTAAAATTGGCGATCAAGTTGGATGGTATATTACGTAAATACCCAGAAATGTATAAATATTCAACTTCTAAGATGGTAATTATGATAGCCTGGCCGACTGCTAGTTACAGTTGATAGTAACAATTTATTTTCTTTCAACCCATTCAAATTAGTTTTTTGAACAAGATTTTCTGTTGAACATATTTTACGCCATTGTCCCTCTTAATAAAGAATGCTATCTTCATATTCTAAAATGAAGAACTAGGATACAAAATTAATAATGCCGGACTATTGAGAAGCTTCGAGGAACATTGTTACTCACATTACTGGTAGCGACATTTTTCAGTGAATGTAGAGGGAAACTGATTTACAGATACGACGGATAGCTGAATATTCATGAGATAATGTGGCTAAGTAAACTTGATTGTACATAACTTTTGATTTCAATTTTATTTTATTCTCTAATTTTGTATGTGTGGTCTGCCCAAGCTTGAAAATCAAAACTGCTTACATGTCTAAATAATGTAATTCATAATGTCTTTGTGTTTGAAACAAAATCGTGTTCGAATCAAGGAGAAGACAGGTTGAATTTTCAATTTCTTTATTCTTTTATTATTTTATTATATATAATGTGTGAGTGTGTAAAAACCCCTTTCATTCCGGTACTCGGACAAAGCCATTTCAGACAGATTATATTACCTACGTAACCAATATGTAACAATTTACAGAACAAAATTTGGACATTGATATCTATCAAGACGTGACATAAATCTACAGTTCTGGCGGAAAGATCAATTATTAAGTTTTATCGTTCCATTTCGTTGCGTGTCTTATTGCGTTCGCGGACAGACAGCTTGTTCGAACTCCGAACTTTTTGCTTCAAAGCACAGTTTGCACTTTAGTAAATGAAGGCTCAGTAAAAGAAATAGAATTATGAAATAAATCTGTAAGAAATAATAAATAGTTGATTAATGCGACAATGGATGTCGATAGTTATGTGAGTTGATGATTATTAAATTGCTAGTACGACATAGACTACTTTGTAAGGTCCTTGTAGTAACATATAAAGTTATCAGCAGTTAGTGAACATAGTTTGAAACGTAGTTAGTAATACAGCTAGTAATATAACAGCATCTAATAACATAGAAATATACTTTCACTATGCAATTTCGTACTCATTGTATTTTAAATTTTAAGTCTTTACATATAGAAAGTACAAATTCCTAAGTAATTTTAAAATATTCCAACAGGACCATAAAGTAGCTCGCTGACGGTCAACGATTTTAAATTGAGTTGGTGTAGTAGCGTTTGAGGGTAAATACCACTGAAGACCCCGAAGGTGTAAGTCTCACTTCTAGCTTATTTGAAGATGACACTCACACCCTTTTTACTGAATGATAATTTTTCAGATTTCTGAGATAGAACACAGAGAAAGCACAACCATTCCTAAATCAGGATTAGAATCCTGGATGGTCAGATCACGGAGAAGACAAGCTATTTCTGCACCGGCACGCCGACTATAAGATTTTTATCTCGTATAAAATCAGCATGTTTGCTGTTTTGCAATTAGACCCTGATTTGGAACCTTATTCAGGTGATGAAGTAAGCCTGTAAATCTGTATTCTTCAATTTCCATGCTGGAGAGAAATTTTAACCACTTTGATCAAACAATCAAAGATCTGTACAAGATCATATATGAATCACTGGATGTGCGAAAAGAGCTCATTTTAGCGCATCGTGAATGATTATCGTAGTTACGGTAACAGTTATCCTTGCATTTACTATTTCATTGCGTTTCCAAACTTCAATATGGTCACCGGTGGCTATTGTTTCTGTTTAGGGGTTGAACATTTCTTGTTTGGAACCACGTCTCATTTAACCCTTAACTGGGACGGTACAGTATCTCAGAGAATAAATGAGGATTTTCGGTCACCCCTATTCTATTTTTAGCGCAATCAAATGGTAATGATCTTGTGATTTCGTTTTTCATAACTTCCACTATAGTTCCATTTTCAAACGGAGGTTTTCAGCGAGTACTTTTTAAAAATATTTTAGCTATTTCTTTGATCGAGGTCTGTATCCCACACACCCCTTTTAGTATTATACAAGGCTAAACAGATGGCTCTAAAATTTAATATTTGAAATATACTCCAATCTACTGATTCCCTTATGAAGCACGGCACCAGTTAATGTTAAATTAAGCAGAAAAATATTTATCGATGAGAATAATTTTATAATAGATTATTTTGGTAAAAATTCACATATATGTGCTCTTATATATATACTCAAGTATAATTAATTTTTCTTGTCATAATATATTTTGTTAATCTTCTGAAATAATATATCAAGACAAATACCTACAAAATTTACAGGTTTATTTTTATACAAGTACTTGTTGACCTATTTGTTTAAATTGCCTTCGAAAACCGCGCTACAAATGTTCACAAGTTGATGATGCAGATAAAAAAGGGCCATTTTTACCTATAATCAGTTATTTTATTTTGTATATAATTAATGAATTTTTTATAATGTCGGCACGTGATATTGTTTTAGGAATGAGGTTTTGTTGCTTCAACAAAAACCCGTAGGCGAAAAAAAACTATTATCTGCACGAGCATCGCAAAAAATTAGCTTTTACCAACGAAAGCTTTTGTTGCCACCACATTTACAAAAGCTTTGGTTTAAAAAATAATTTAATGACTACCGCAAATAAAACCTAGAAAAATGTCATTTTGGCCATGTGATTATAGGAAATGAAATAAATAGGAAATGCGATTTTTTTTAAAAAAAATAAATGCGAGAAAAAGTTATTTTTGGATCGTTTGCAATACTAAAGTGACTAGTTCAGTGAAACAATTAAAATGAATAAAAATATAATTTAACTCCTACGAGCGCGTGGTGCTTGGCTGTTCAAGAAATGATGTTCTGACATGATACATTGAAACATGCATAGCAGATTTCATTTTAATCTTTTTGTTATTATATTCTTTTCTATAAATCTTTAAATGCTAGAAAACTAAATAGGATTTAAAAAGCAAAAAAATATGTTTTATCAAGAATATTTTTTGTTGTAACTCGTGATATGAGAAGAAAATGTATGTTCAAATTCAGTTACTTTTTTCAATGATTATATTTTTAAAAAAATATAAACATATTGAGAAATTGAAAAGATATATTTGCAGAATATATTGGCTCTATTTCAAATTAATAATTTCATTGGAAAGATTTAATTTGAGTGTAAAGAAAAAGCGGTCTCGTAGACCGCATCTCCCAAGTTACGGTTAGGATTCATCTTGTATGAATGTCTGGCCTACGAAAGACAGACGTCCTGATAAAAATATAGCTTTCTGTTATTTGGGAATTTGGGGAGAGGGAGGAAAGTTTAGGTTTCTACTTTATCTGAAGCTGATTAAAATTGTTATAGCGATTTTCCAGTACAGCCCTTATAATGCTTCTGATTAGGCAGTTAATATAACTAAACTCACATTTCCATTCAGCACCACTAACAGTTTTTTTTAATTGATAAAGTAATAGCAAACCATAACTAAACGCGAACGAAAAAAAAACCTACAGAAATTCATTCAGATGTGATTGGTTCGATAATAATATCGTGAATCAAAACAACTCTATTTAAAATATAAATATATTATAAAAAATCGTAATTACATTTCAGCAAAAATGAAATGATAAGGTTTCCTATGATTAAACATGGAATAAATTATATGCATGCTGTAATTCTCATTTATATCTATAGTATACAATGAATTGAATGGAAGGAAAAAATAAACAATCTGAAAAGGAGTTTGAAAATTGAATAAATTCCATGCGTGAAGTAATTAATATTTATACGGAAAATATTTATTATATTGATAGGCAATGAATTGTGAAAGGGTATTAGAGAATTAAATTCACACTAAATATCAGATGTATTTTGAAGAGCTAATAAAAAGAAAAATTATCTCAAACAATGATAATACAGTGCTCAGCTTGCAATGTTTTTGTTATTTTGCATTTATTTTTACTGAGTCGTGAATGAAGTAAAATCCTTACAGTAACTGTCAAAAATTCATTTTCGATAATTTCAAGAATCTTTACTTGATAATTCTGCAATATGAGATCTTTCTGAATCTGAAAAGCATGTTTTTGAAATTATATATGTCTATCTGTGAACAGGCTGTCTTAAAAATATTTTGAGATGGAAAATTTTTTGTATGTGGTTATCTGCCCCAAACTTATACATTTGAACGAAAGCTACTAAGAGGAATTCTATCTGTCCATCTAATAATCGTTAATTTAACACGATATCTGCAAAATGGAAAGAGATAGGCTGATGGGCCAATTTTGGTACGTAGTATTATAGATATGTGTCAAATTTTGAGTTAACTCTATCAATGAATTAGTCCTCCGACGATTTATTCTTTCAAAACCGTAGAAATAAAATAACTCAAAAGCACAAGGATTTAAATGGATAAAATACATGATCTTGTTTCTAAAATAGCAAATATTAACTCATGTTAAAGCGATAATTGCAAAACCAGAAGATTTATACAAGTAAAGTTAAGTATGTATTAATGTAGATACGTGTCACGTTTGGAATTAAGAAAGAATTCAAGAATTGTAAAAGAAATATCTTGGCTGGAATATATGATTCTTGGATGGAATGGGTTCTTCCATGGAAAGATCTTGGAAGACATATATAATTCTGGGATGGATAGATCTTGGTTATAATATATGATTCTTGGAAGGAAGGATCTTAGTAGGAATATATAATTCTGGGATGGATAGATCTTGGTTGGAATATATGATTCTTGAATTGAAAGATCTTGGTTGGAACACATGATTCCTGTAAGGAATGGATTCTTGGATGGAAAGATCTTGGTTGGAATATATGATTCCTGTAAG
>JAOUZG010003724.1:2563731-2576151 GCA_026289955.1 Argiope argentata
TATATATATATAACTGATTTTTCCCTGTAGAAAAAAAATTATGCCCCTGAAAGGACTAAAATATGTTAAAAGGATATTCATTTCTGTCAATCTACGATTTCAAAGTGAAGCATGCATTACTTAGTATATCTTTACTATAATAGCTATCTCTACCATGCGAAGATAGTACAGTGTTTGGCAAACCTCAGCTCATACGGATACTCCCCTTTGTACTAAGTAACTAATTGCATCCATTGAGTTACTATCTTGATATTCAGGAGCTACTTGCACGATGCCCGTAAAGCTAATATCACGGCAATTGCTGGATCTCTCTGCTACGCTGCTTAGTCTAATACGCTGGTTCAAGTTCAAAGTCACCTTTGATGTGCCATTTCTGGAGAAGGCTATAGGGAAATGGCGGATATGCGCTAAACTGACTAGAAAGGTGAATGTATTCCATGAGATAATGTAACAGGACAGATCCAGTTAAGCCTAGAATGAATTCAGAAAAGTAAAAATGAACCCGCAGTTAAAAAAAAGGAATATTCCCGCAAAATTATTTATTGACAAAGCAAAAGAAGGTATGGAGTTCATTAAAGAAATTTTTATTTGCCATCTTGATGTAACATAAAAGCAGTGACTCAAAATTATTATTAAGATTTGCGATCATAGTTTTAGAACTGTGATTACACTTTGATGAAATCGATAATTTAGTAACCAAGTCGGCAGTCCCCTATATTTTCAGTTATTAAATTTCTGGAGAATTACAGGAGATTAAGAATTTACTAAGCAGAGACATTTTTTGAAATTTCAATTATATTTTTTATTGGTTAAAAACTTAAAGAAACTTGAAAAAAGAAATTGTTTTTCCTTTTTGAATTACGGAAATATTTCTTATATAAAATGATTTTGTCATGACATCATTATTACAGCATTATGATATTTAGGGTTGCATGTATTTGTTGACTCTATTTATTGGGATGCTTTGGAAATTTAAAAAAAAAACATTTTAACTAAAAAATAAATGTCTGATTTTTACTAACAGTTTCATGAGTCAGTGTGCTTAAATGCGTTCCTAAAAGAAAGAGGGCAAATAGCTTTTTTAGAAGCTTCTCGATTTAATAATCGGATGATGAGTGACTCTCCAATTACGTCACACACAGACTAGACGCAGCCTGTAGTATACAGATATTTGTTATGACTTATATCATTTATGATGGGTATATACGATTTATGATAGATATATGTGATTTATGATAGGCATTCATCACAAAGACATTTAATGATAAAGTTCGTAATGATTTGATACCTCTGCGTACATGGTAAAATTCTTAGGGTCAAAATACAATAAATGGGCGTTGTGAGTTTTTAATTAAATTTATAAGTAGAGTGTATGAAAGAATAATATATTAATAATTAAATTTATCATGTATTGAATTTCATTTCCTTCCCTATGACAGATCAAACAGGGATCAGTATGCCACTGTGTTATTTCAATTAATAGTTTCGAATTTAGCCATTTTTTATTTTCTCATATGCGTAATATAGAGAAAGTTAAATAATTGTCAAAAACTTCAAACTCCAAATTTTGAAGCATATCCTTGTTTTAGATCTCTATGAGTTTTAAAAACATATTTTTGAAAAATATCCTTCTATTTATATGTAAAAAAGATAACTCAAAAATTCTTTGAGCTTAACCAATGAATTTTGGTATACCATCTTTTCACAAAATTTGTAGATTTCTGTCAAAGTTTGAGCAAAATTCATTCAATGGAAGCCCGGCTGTTCGAATATACAGTAGCATGATATTTACGAAACAAAGATATTTAGATAGATAAAAATCGGTACAAGTATTTAACATCTTTAACGTAGACACCAATCCAATTCATTGTCAAACCCAGCGCAATTGTTTGTATTGGCTTTTTTAAGAAATATAAAAAACTCGATGAATTAAATATACTTATTAAATTTTGTAGGTAGATTTTGTAACTGCAAGTGCAGACTTCAACAAACTTTTACCGATCGATTAGAAAATACATATCTAAAATACATGTTCGATTTCCGATATTATTAACTGCATCCAAAAGCTTAATGGCCAAATAACTCGCCAAGGATGACAGTGTGGATTCAGTAAAGATGCCAAATCTTCGCCAAAGGTTAATATTTCCTAATTATTGCATCCAAACGACATACATGTTATAATGCTTATCGTTTTCTGTTGCAGATGGATCCGAGGACGTTTGGCATCATTCTGCCATCACCGCCGGGGCTGGCGTGGCAGCTTCCATCCTCATCGTGATCGCTGTCTGTATCTACTACTTCAGAAGGATATACCTGGAGAAGAAGCACAGACCCATGGGGGTAGAGTAGACAGTCTATTCTTTTCATTTCACTCATTTATTTCGAAGCCCCGTTCTTGATCCCTGTTCTTGCTATTTATATTAAAATTAACTAATTAATTTAATTTATTATAATTAAATTGGTTAAATTCTTCATAATTAAAAAGTTTAAATAATCTGTATCTACAAAAATCTACATTTTTATTCTGAAATTTTATTTTTCATCAAGGTGTTTTTTTAAAAATGCTTTATTTTTTCCAGTGAACTCTTCAGGCAAAATAATATATAAGTATTTAAAAATACAATGATATGATTTATTATTATTTGACAATGAAAATAACAGTTCATAGATGATTCCGTCATTTTTTTTTTTGAAAAAAAAAATTCTAAATATATAGAATTTATTAAAATTTAAAATTAGTAATTTGAAATTTCTCATTCAATTAATAGTCGTATTTGGAGAAGCTTCCTAAAACAATCCAATATTTTAATAAGAATATAAATTTTCTGCCTGTTTACATCAAAATTTTTTTTGTTTGTTTACCTCCCTCCTGTAATTCCAGCTTTGCTAGTCAGTCACAAATTGTTTGCATAAATAATTGTATCAGGATAAAAACTAATTCTATAAAGTATAAAAGGGGAATTATTCTGTATATACGTGAATTCTTTATCATATAAATCCTAAAACAAAATTATAAAGAGAATATTTTATATGGCATAAAATTATTTTTGATATTTTATAAAAGCATGGCTTAAAGGATATTGAGGAATTATGATGAAAAAATTTAAGGATGAAATATTCTAAGTCAGTCCTTATTCTGTTTTTTGTAAGTTTGAAGCAATTTTATAGAAAAATAGGTGATTCGATTTTTTTAATTAAAATAATTAGTTTTTTAAAGTCATCTAACATATTTTGGCACGTATATGAAATTTTATGAAGAATTACATGCATTCAGTCTATTTTCTTTTTAAAATAAAGTAGGGTAAATGATAATTTAATATTTGGAGAATGAGGCATAAATTTGTATTAAGAATAAATTAATTTTCTTATTTTTAATCCTGTAGAATACTTTTAATGTATGACAGTCCATAGCAAATAAGGTAGTAAAAAAAGATCATTTATTTATCAACTTTCAACATTCTGAATATTTTTTGTATTTAATTTATAAGTGACCAATGGATGAATTATCAACTTCGATGTCAGAAAGTTGTAAATTCAATCCTAATAAAGATACAAAATTAATCTTATATATGAGAATGATACATATTTAATATTATATCAAGGGTCAATTTTTCTTTTGTTGATGTGATTAACAAATTTGGAGAAAAAGAAGCCAGCTCAGATACTACAATTCTCATTTGACCGCTTCCCAACATTACGACGCCCTTCTGAAATAGCTTTTGTATTGCTTTAGACGAAACTTTAATATATTTAAATTGAATTAAAATTTAATTATATGTAAATTACTTTAGTTTAGATATAATGTTTTTATAACTTTTTACGCTTTAAAACAGTAGACTTCTGTTACTAATTCATGCAATATAATATCGAAAGATAATCTAAATTTAAAGAAGAATTAAATTTTAAGAAGCTGTTTATTTTTGTGAAAATAAGCCTATTTCTGATTTGTTTTCTGTATAAAATAAATAAAATATAGTATCTAATAAACAAGAGAGATTTAAATATGTTCAAATGAGTATAAAAACATCTGATTCCATTGCTATACATCTCTAATAATTTACGATTCAGCATCAATGTACTTTAGATTATTGAAACTTATTTTGTTTGGTGGTTGTTATGTGAAAGAATTATGCTGTTAGAGTGTGTGGTTCAATCTTTTTATGTTGTGTAGTTCCCCCAATAGATTGCATTAAAAACAAAGATAATATCGACTTGTTACATCAATTGGTTTTTGCTTCCTGTAAAATAATGTTCTTGATGATTCATGATCTTTATTGTGACGTAGTGTCATCTTTTTGCTTACATTTTACTTCAGAGTATATCTTGGATAAACATTATTCATCAGAATATACGGTTAAATTCCTCCATGTAGTGTAGTGCCCAGAATAGGAAATTTTAAGAAAAATGAATTGGTTTGTAACATCAATTGGCGCTTACTTGTATAAAATTAAAACGACCAGGGACATTTAAAATGACTTTTTCCAATTTTCCCCTTAGCAATTAGAAATTTTTCAGGGATTAAGAGTAATAATATAGCAGTATATTAATTTACTTATGAATTAGGGGGGTTAATATAATATAATATTAGCGATGATTAACGTTAATGAAAAATGTTCCAGGCGCTCCAAATCTGTTCGAAAACTCTCCAATTTTTATTATCATTTACTCTAACCCTTTTGAAACAAAAGTTGGAAATAATCTCTAAGTTTGGGTGCTAAATATCAAAATTAACCAATGTAATAACTCAAAACTACTTAAACTTTTTCTAAAAAAATCAGTAGTTTTGAGTTATTATATTGATTATTTTTGATATTCCGTACCCAAATTTGAAAATTAATCCCAAATTTTATTTTAAAAGGTTTAGAGTAAGTAATTATAAAAATTGGGGCCCTTTCGAACAAATTTGGAGCGCCTGGAACAGTTTTCCTTAACGTTATTTATCGCTAATATTATATTATATTACCCCCACCCCCTAACTCATAAGTAAATTAATATAATGCTTTAAAATTTTGTGTGTCACCTTCTATATTAATACTCTTAATACCTGTAAAATTTCTAATTGCTAAGGTGAAAATTGCAAAAACTTATCGCCTGGTCGCCTTAAAGATACCGATGAACCTTGAAAGTAATGAGTTTTGGGATGGTATAAATGCCCCCATTTCGCTTAGATTGCACCTCCGGGTCTATTTCGGATGAATGTCATTGCGTGTATATTGTAATTAGGCAGGATGCTGTGTCATTCAAGTAGACCAAAATCTCCGCAAATTTGCTTCCATATTTCCTAGCGATACCACAATCTGCAAATAATGTGACTTCTTTCTGATAGCCTGTAATGTCTCTTTTGCGTGTCACTACCATATTTACTAACGAACGATGCGCACTCTGTTGGCGGTTTTGTTACATATTCAGCATTCGTCATGAATTACAGATACATGCACATGACATGTACTTCATATGAGTGCTTTTACAGTTCAATCGTGTTATGAATGTTGATCTTCAAATAATTTGTTTGACAAGATTGGGGTTTTAACAAAAATCGTACTACTGATTCCATCGCACAGAATGTGCTCTTCTATACAAATAAATAATATTGGCTGCATGTTGAGAGCATTTTTATTTATATTTGCCTTAGTTTCAAATGATGAAAAATTTCTTCGTCGGGCATGTGAAATTATCTCAGTTGATTAGTTTTATTTCTAACTAAATTTTTTTAAAAATATTTCCATTCTGCTCAAAATATTTTGAAGGGAATTTTGTATTTGAATTTTCCCATCATAAATCTTATAACTTTAAACAAGCAATTCTTGTATATACATGGAAATATATTTAGCGTATCTTGGAAATGTTGCACAAAGAATTTGGATCAAATTTTATTTACAAATGAATAAGCTTCGCTTTTTAAGTATATCTATATAGTCTTTCCTAAAAAATGCGATTTTACTCACAATTTTTTATATAACTAATTATTAGACTATTTTCTATATGTTTTCATGTTGACAATGTCATATAGCGCCATCTCCTAAATTTTTTTGGTACTAGCATTGTTGCCATGGGAGGAAGAATAACCTCAATCTTCGAAAACGGTGCTATATGACATTATCCGAATACGTACACTTTCGGCTCAACTCCAATAGCAATAAATTAAAATAGCAATAACAATGAAATTGTTGAGTTGTGTTAATTCAAGTATTATATTAAACAAAGCCATTTGATATTTTTTTTTCATTTAAATGGTCAATTCGTAGGAAGGTAGGATTGAAAAATATCTATATGTAATCAGTATGTGATTCGTATCAAGATATTTTCTCCAAAAACACGATTTTACAACAACAACAAAAAACCCTGCCTAATAAGGCTTGGTTTCCCATGTGCTGACAGTTTATATAAGTATAAGTATAAAACATTGTTCCATATATGTATATATTCGATCATTGTTCTACAAAATTTAATTTTTCATTACACATTAAATTGCTGACATTTAAATTCAATTCAATTTCATTATATATTTTCTTCTTCAAATATACTTTTGTAAAAATAGAATCTGAACATATTAATATCAAATTTAATAAATATTTTAATATTCCTTTAAACAGAATCTCTATTTTCAAGAGAAATAATAAATTGAATTTATACTATCTTTAACATGTTTGTAAAATATTAATGTGTTTGATTTTTATACCGCTATTCAGTTTAATTTTTATACATAGTATCAGTTAATCGTTTTTTATATCCTTTATTGAAGAAACATTTCTTGTAAGGTTTATCATTATTGTAAAAAAAGAAAATGCGAGCTATTTTTCTTATCTTTCAACAAGTTCTGTTAAGCAGGATAATTTTTTTCGTTGATATTAAATTATTTTGCGGCAGATTTTTTAAATGCTTTGAGACGGAAAAAATTAATAAACAATTTTTTAACCCTAGCATAAGCGTAAAAATATATTATTTCATATTTTTATGCGAATAAAATTATAATCAGAAAATGGATTGGATAGTATATAAATTACCAATTAATTCTTTTTCAGTTAAAGAGGAATTCAAAATGCAAAACATTTTATTATGTTCCTTTTATACTATTTATGATTGCAAAGATATTCGTGCGGATAATACGATTTTCCTACATACATGTTTATTCTTTTTGAAGTTTACTGCTTAGTGGAGCTTAGTAAATTAAATTACGTTTACGTCTTCATTTTCCAAGGTAAAGATAAATTCTTTAATAAAGAATTAAAATAGTGTTTTAATTTATTTCTAAAATCTAGTGTAGCTATTTTAAATAAAACTTTACGAAAATAAAATATTTTTCCCAGTTATTGGAATTACTTATAAAATGTTTTTTTTGTTGAAAATAGGTTTTGAAAGTTTCTTTAGAAAACACTAAAACGCCTACTCAATCTATTTAAAAAGCGATTTATTGAAATTCCTTTTTACTGAAAAAAATTATGAATAAAGATTTAATTAATTTTTTGAATTGCAATTTCTATCAAATTATTTGTGAATAGTATTTATGATATTTGTTTGTTTGTAATTTTTGTTGCATGAAATCCAATTAATGAGTTTACAATATTTTATATTATTAAATTGGATAAAAATTCAAGAAATGCCTACATGTTGTGATATTATGCTAAACAAAGAAATGATTATGAAGTTATCGTAAATAAATTTAAAATATATTATTTAATTTGAGTTTTTTTATATATGTAACTATGCAATTTTATATTACAAAGTTACAAACAAATAGGATTTAAACAAACGCAAATAAAAGAGATTTAATTAATAAGGATTTTTTACTTAAAAAAAAAAGAGAATTTTAATAATTTAATTAAAAAGGCACTTGCAGAAAAAAGGGTTTTTAGCATGAATCTGTTGATTGCTAGTTCTAAGTCCCTTGTAAAATCATTGTTCTCATTATAAAGTATATAGTTGTATCAACATATTTTAATATATAATGTAAAATGTTAGCTGTAAATGTAAGCTGTAAATGTTTAACGGCGAAAGATAATTATATATCCTATTTTCAGAAAAATATTTATATATTTTATGTTTTTTTCAATTAACTGAAACAATTAAAAAATAAAATTTGTATACAATACCAATACTTATTAATCATATACTGTGAATTTATTTTTAATTCCTTAACATTTTAAACAAAAGAGTTTCAATTTTTCAAGACACCACTGACCGAATTATGAAGCTTAAAATAAAACAATTTTTGCCAATTTTGATTTATTTCAAAAGTTATAGACTTTCTTTTTATGTTTATTGGTCTAAAATGATGAAATTAAATGTTTCATGACCCGCTCAATTTAATCACTGGAGAATGGAGCCTTGCTTGATATTTTATTAACTATGATCAACTGGAACGGAGAACTGCATCAAAATTTAGATTTCTTAAATTTTCTGTTATATATTTCTTGATTCAAGCCACAGAATATGTAATTCTTTACTTTTTTATGTCATTTTCCCCTTTGTAACAATATCTCTCTCTCTACCTGTTTAGAAATTAGCTATAAACGACCATCAAAATAAACACTTTATAAATAAAATTTATGCAAGTTGGCTAAAAAACTATAATGGAAATGTATACTGTAACAAGAATTGCATTTCAAATAAATTGTATTTTATAATCATAACTGTTTTAGTATTAAAAAACCCACATATATATTATTTCAATATAAAATTTATTTTTAAAATAAAAATGAATAGAATATATTATACCCTGATTAGTTTTACTTGTATGAAAAAATTTTATAACCAAAATAAGAAAACTAATTTTATAAATAATTTCTGTATTTTGAATTAGAAAATCAATGGGAAAATAGTTTCTCTGGCCTAATAGAAAAGATGATACGGGTAGATGCTTTATCATGGAATTATTCTCTAAGGACGCTCTTCCTGAAAACCCCATTGCTTTTATAACCACATCTATTTGATATAAAATAGATTGGATATCTATCGTAGGTGTTTATTTGTAATTAAATCATTAACATACTATTTTATCACAAAGGAAATTCAAGTCTTCTGCTCTTATCTTTAAAAGTGCAATTTGATTTTAAATATATTAAAAAAATTCTGTTAATATTACTTATCATATATTTTTCACAGAAATTGTAAATTAAAAAAAATCGTAAATGATACAACTGTATATTTTATACTGAGAATATTGATTTTACGAGGGACTTGGAACTAATAATCAACGAGTTCATGTTAAAATTAACAGTAATTGTCTGCTTTTTGAAAACAAAAAAAAATCATTATATATTCTTTTTAACTTATTATAATTCTGAAATATAAATTTGCAAAGTTATAAATATGAAACAAATCAAGTTAAATGAAGGATTTAAAATTTTTTAACGATAATTTTATAATCATTTCATTATTTAACATAATTCCTAATTATGTAGTTACTAAAAGCATTTCTAGAATATTTTATCCAAAGTTAAAGGTGTTAAAATAAATATTTTTAGAAATCTGGTACGTTATTTCGAAAAGTATCCTTCATTTTCAATGCATGTTAGAGAATGTTTTTATTTATTTTTTTAACTAAATCCTATTGAATATATTCTTTCTTTTTGACTCCCTTATTAATTCAATGCCAATGACCCATAATCTGTCACGCGCTTACAAGTAAAATGAGAAGAGACAGGGACAATTTTAATCCGTACTTATTTGCAGTTCTGTATGACGCAAAAGCATAAAATTGAAGTTCATCATTTTTTATTAAATTTTATTTTTCTCATTTCCTTTTTATTCAAAAATTTAAAAAAAATAATGAGGATCTCAAATATAATTTTTTTAAAGAAATTCAGCAATGATTTTTTCCCTTCTTTTTTTATAAAATGACGGAATTTCTTTTAAGGTAAATGTATAATTTTTAAGTTTTATTTTTCAGTGCTCATGTCTAAATTTTTAAAATAAACTTTTACACATCATAGTTATATAAGTTTAAAGGAAAATAATTAGATTTTTATTAAATTGTAATTTTATGCATGCATAATTATTTTTCTTTTAAGATAAAACATTTATTATTTTAATTAAATTCTTCTATACCACTACTATTAATTATGATCTTAAAAAAGAATTTTTTCCTTTTTAAGATAGCTTAATAAATAAATACTTCCGAACAAAATTCGTATTCATGCTGAATAAAATATAGTAATATGCTCAATTACCTACATTAATTGAAGTTAATAACTATTCTGATTTTTCTTTGCTTTAAATACATTTAACTTAACTAATTTAGTTTGATGTGTTGAAATTTTTTGTTCCTTGCATTTTCTATTAAAATTTTTGTGATTACTTTTCATTGTATATATATTTTCCTAGATTTCAACTGTGAATACTAAACAAATATTGATTTTTTTAATGTACAGATTCTTTATTGCAAATAATTTTATTTGCTTATGTTAATATACCATTGAAAACTTATAAAGAGTTTCTTTACTTCAAACATAAATAAGGCAATGAAAATTTGAGACATCAAATGACATCTAAACTTATTAATTTATTTTCTGATTAGACGAATAATAAATTGAAACTATTTACCTAGAATCAAGCTGCATTCAATTTTATTTCAAATATAAAACTTCTGTACCATGTTTAAATTAATTCCAGCTTATCTCCGTTTCATTAATAGTATTTACATTATTATCAAAGAACAGAATTTTTTCAAATAAAACTAAGCATTATTTATTATTAAAGTTGAATCATTTCCTACAAATATTTATAGAAAACTTATTTAAATATCTTCATTTGTCAAACTTTATGAATAATGGAATTGTTGAGAAGAATTCTGTTAATGCAATCTTTGAAAAGAATACAGTATTCAATTCCGATGCTAAGAGAAAAAAAAGTTATTACATAAAAAAAGAAAACGTAAAGACTAAATGGTTTATTTATTTTTATATGTTTTTATTATTATTATTACTTATGTAAATAGTAATACATGTCAATAAATTAAATAAAATTTCATATTGAATTTGTAATTTATTATTAACAGATTTTTGAGATCAACTGAATCACTAACTGTCATTGATAATGTTTTATTTCAATTTAATGTCTTCCGTATAACTCGTTCATATTTCCATCCGAAAATATTTTTCGAATGAAATTTTCATAAGCCTTTTAGGCTTATTATTTAATATTTCTACACCTGTTCTACTGATTCTTCCCTTGGATTTTCCAAATGGAATCGTCCCAACACCAGAATGCCATTAAAAGCGTAAACATGGAACTAATCTTCTAACATGTTGTTTTTCATGATACTCTAACATCATATTATTAATCCTCATTCATAATACGCCAATAATATACAGGAGCTATTATTCTAAGTTTTTAAAAATGCAGGGAAATAAGACGATTAAATATTTCAAGAAATAATGAAAATGGTTACTAGTTTATTGTAAGCTTATGGTTGTTAATTTCTATGTTGTTTTCTATTTTCGTGTATGTTCCTGTGATATTTTGTTACTCACCGTTTATGGTTTTCATTTGAAAAAGAACATCGTTATCCGTTATTGTGAATAGATAGATTTTTCACTATACACTCGATAGGATGATTTTTCCCAACCCATTGGTGTCAGAATGAAGAACTGATGTTGAAGGTTGTGTTAAAGGCATCTGAAAAAAAGAAGAATGGAGAACTGACTGCTTCGTTAATTTCCTTCAAGAAGTAAATGGACGCAGGATACGAAGAAGTGGCAAATGCAATTATCACTGGAAAGGAAGTGATGAGGATACTCAAGAAGCAATTCTATGGTATTAATAAAATTTTGACAATTATATTGTAAAAATAGTAGATGCTCCCGATTTTGTCTAATATTTGAAAGACGAAACTGAAAAAGAAAGTGGCATAAATTAAGGAAGCGTAAATTTCGAAGAGAGACCATCTTAAAAGAAAAGTGATACAGTGATCCGGAGGACAAACAAAAGGACTATAAAAAGGGATATGTGCATAACGAAACGTCTTCCAGCTGCCCTAATGTATATAACACTGAGTTATCTAACCAATTGGATGAGCACAAGATAAACGAAAAACGATAAAACGAAAAGAAGAGGAAAAAAGAAAGAAAAAACGAATCATACTCGGAATCTCCACAGAGAATCCTACCGGGTATCACATTCTGTGCATCTAAATTCAATATTTCAACAAATAAATACTTAAATTAAGAAAACAAAAATACTTTACAACAATTGGTGACAATAGGTTAAACTTATAGATAAATGTAGGTATTAATAAACCAATCTCTGTACAATTTTAGGCCGTAAGCTGTTTGTAAACTAAATAATGGAATAGAGGAGAAAATAAGATGATAAGTTAGAAATAAAATAATAATGAAAAGTGAGAAAAGAAAAAGAAAAAACTGAGAGATGATAAAAATTGATAAAAACCTTTATAAATATCAATATACCATATATATATAT
>JAOUZG010003724.1:2576251-2599291 GCA_026289955.1 Argiope argentata
ATATATATATAAACAAATAAACAAAGAGTTTGAAATAATAAACCTATAGCTGCCGTCTGGGTACTGTAGTTTTTACATCAGTTTTCTCTTGTTAGAGCCTTGGTAGTTAATTCTGTAAAATATTACAGTTGCGAGGGAATGGTGTAGACTGACTTTGATGACCCCGCCGGCCGAAGACTCTTCATGTGCGGTGGTGGCTGGCACATGTATATATCTGTCGTGGTCACAAAGTCCCCCTTATCGACGGTAATACCATGTGGGTACTGGGTGATCGTTCTCTGTTTCAGGTCTAAGTTACGATCTAGGGTTAAGTAAAGAAATGCAAGAAGAAAGTCCACTCTGTAAAAACGGCTGTGACGCGTCAGTAACTAAGATGCCCTCTTGATACTAGATAGCGCTAATAGGAAACAAGAGAAGCTCTGTCGGCTTAAAATCACTGACCTCGTCAGCTGGTTGTCTGTGACAAGTGCCTTTAGAAACGACAGCACAAGATGTGTTTATATTTCCTGGTAGCACATAATAATCGTAACTGTTAAATTATTCGACACTAATATTCAACAATCCTGAATACCAGTGCTCAAAATGTCTTTAAATTAGAATCAGGGAAAAGTCCTTGAGTTAGCCGAAGATCAAGCCTCAGTGGCTTGGGGGTAAGGTCACTACTTTAGAACTGGAAAATTTGCGACTCGAGTCTCGATTCTATCTAACCGTCATGTTAAATGGTCTGATGCAAATGAAGTCCGTCAAAGCCAAATGATAAGGTGTGAAAGTTTGGAGAGATAGGAGACAGCTCAAGTGTTGCACTCTTCGTCTGACCATTGCTCAAAATTACGAAGTCCAGTCCAAAATAGCCCTATTGTTGTTTAAAAAAAGAAAAACAATAATATAACTGAACTTTAACTAACCAAATGTCTCTATTGTCATCCTATCATGGTTCGAACGTTAGAAGATTATACCAAATTAGCCGTACTCCCCCCCTCAGAATAGATTATTAATACATTTATATTAAATGGCTGATATTGGAAAAAGAACTTTTTGAAAATGTATAACTTAATCCATTAATCTATGAGGCATTATATATATGAGGCTTATTCAGAAGCTGAATTCTGTTAATCAATTTAAAAAATAAAGGAAATGAATGTTAGAAAAACCCTTTTAATGCATAATAAAGTATGGTACAACGCTTTGGTTATTTTTCAACATAATTACCACCATTGTTGAAGTATTTATCTTATCATTTATCTTTATATGCCCTTGTCATGAAACGATGCCACCTGCAATGATGAAGAAGTGAATCGGGAATTTGATGAAAAAGCGTTGATATTATCACAATGGCGAATCTTCAGCAATTTTTAATTGCTTTATCAATTTCTGTAAATAAATCATCATCAATCATAAACCGCCACTCTCTTCTTCTATTGCCGTCATCCTTTTTACATTCTTTATTGTATATCTAGCTACTTCGCAATACCTTCATCTACCTTCTATCAAATAATTCACCGCGTTTTGTCCGGAGACTTCATAAATTTGTCTGGGAATTTCAATTGTTTTTGTGTTCATACCATTAAAACATATTGCTGGTAGAGCACAACTGATGTCTGGAGGATATTAAGTTTAAAAAAACATTTTATCCTAAAATGCAACTGACTTATTGCCCAGTGATCTAAAAATGTCTGCTGCTTACCAGTGTGACAGAAAAAGAGACGCGCATGCGTGAAACCATTTCCATCATAAAAATAAATAAGTAAATATTGTTGTACATTATGCTTACAATATTTTTAAATAGAAAAAGGAATTTGACATATGCCATCTCAAATTTCATGTTATCATGCGAGAACATTATTATTTTTAAGGCGTTGTTTGTCTTAATTAATTTAAGTCATTAACCGATTTAAGCATGTTTGAAACAATCACGTGACTGTCAGTATATGCATACGTCGATATATCGAGAATCGGGTGCATGGCAGACATTTGTGCCAAGTTGTCGCTTTTTTGTTGGTGATAAGTTGTCAAATGTGACACTCATTTTAAAGGTTTTCTAATAACCCTAAAAGAAGAAAAATGATGCCCCAAAAGAGACAAATCAGCAATTTTCTGAACATTTATTCTGTGACTTCAAAAACCTCAAACCAAAACATCATTTTCTCACATGATGAAAACATTTTAACAACAAAAAATATTTATCAACGTTGCCTTTAACCTAAACTTTTGAATAACAAATTGAATTTCTAATTTTGAATGATTTTCGGCAATAAATCGCCTAATGTGTTAACTTTCTGCATTATTATTTAATGATTCTGAAAGCGAAAAATTGATGCTTTAAAAGGGATAAATCGCCTCAAACCAAATCTCGAAAGAAAAAAAACCTCAAACTAAAACAACATCATGTTCTCAAACAATAATAAAAAAATAACTTGATATCTGGATAATTCAGGTAATTCAATAAAATCAACTATTCTATATGAGAAAAAAATTCGTCTAATGTTTGTTAGATCAAAACCAATCAATATTAAAAATGTGAGCAACTCTATCTACAAAACAAGGCTATTCACATTTTATTTGTCTCTCATTTCTCAAATTATCATAAAATACGGCTCCATAAGCATCTCATTTGATTAATATGACACAGTGCGACTCTTTCTTCTTCATAGTTGAAATTACCTGTTAATGATTACCGTTTAGGACCCATTAATTAAATTGAAAAATTCAGAATGAACTTTGCATAAATTTTACAAAAAAAGACTTTAAAATACATTCTAATGACATGAAAAATAAAGTTTGCTGACGATCACTTCAATTAGCATAGAATACTTTGTAAAAGATGCAATAATTTTTGTTCAGTTAATTGATACCTTTTGTCTTATTCTATCATTCTTATACTTTTTGATAATAGTAACATATTATATTTTCATGTCTATCACTTTCTCGTATATATTTCTCGTAATAATAGACCAAAAATACGAGCTCAAGTTGTTCTCAGATCTATAAAATTTAAAATTCCCCGAGTTCGAAACATACATTTTTTTAAATGCCTCTGCCTGTAACAAAGATAACTCAAAAGCACTTTAAGTTGGACGTTTGAAATTTGTTATACCGTCTTTACATTAAATTTGTAGATTTCGATCAAATTTTGAGGACACTCCGTAAGGAAGTACGTCTGTACGGCTGCTCGAATATAATTTTACGTCATAGTTACAAAACGAAGAGTGCTAAATAAATAAAATTTGGCTCACAGATTTAACAATTATATTGTATGTAGATATCAAATTTTGGAGCTAAATTCAATTGAGGGTTTAATGTCTGTTGATCTGTATTTTCAGAAAAAACTAAGTGTAATAATTCATAAAAACTATAACTTAAAAACGTTACATTTGGTAAGGTATTCTCCGGCTATAAATGCCGTTTTGTGGCAATTTTTTTCCAATCGGGCAAGAAAAATTTGTCTAAAACAGAAATTCAATTTTTCGGATGTTATTAAAGCAGTTTAAGGATTAATCACCAAATCACTCGTCAAACATCACGTGATAGCTTCAGTAAAAATAATACATCCACTTCAAAAGTTATTATTTCGTAATTATTGTTCGTTAAGGGTATATAAGGAGTTGTTTGGCATGACAGGTTTATTAAAGGGACGTGAGAATGTTTTGTGGAGACCAATGCCATTGATTAATCATTCATATCTCCAAAACAATTTATGAAATGTTTTTTCTTTTATCATGTAATGTAATCTTTTTTCATAATTATGTATTCATGCTGTAATAGTAACTTTGTAGTTTCATGCGTTAAACGGGCAGAAATGTAACTTTTTTTAAATGCATAAACAAAGAATCGCATTTTCTTATTCAGGTAAATGACTGAATTTCGATCACATCCCAATTTAAGAACAACTGCCCATTAAAATGCGGGCAATTTCGGGTACAGAGAATGTCGGTTGTTTTCGTTGCCGACATCCCCCGAAGGCGAAGGGGTGGGGCCATACGGAAATGATCCCTGGGAGCATCTTTGGTGATAGAAAATGACCCGAACATCGTAAAGGCGTATTTGCACTTAATTGATGCCTGAATCTACTCATTGCTGGATTCTCTGGAATATTTCTGCTGCCCTCTTACCGAAATATTGATTAAAAATTAGCCTAAATTTGTCTCTGAGCTGTTTCTAAAAGTTTATCTAAGTACTTGGTAATATGCCGTTTGGGAGTCAATGGCAAATGGTAATTAGCTAATATCAGTAAGAGAACTCAAAAATTTTCAAATATTTAAAAGCAGTGCTGTAAATACTCTAACATTTAAAATAATACTATGAATTGAGTGAGGCAGATAACCCCCTACAAATAGTTTTTAGTACAGTTTTTATTAAAAATATAACAAATAATAATAAGAGTAGCCTATTTTTAATAAATAACTCCAGTTGGTTTCAAAGTGGAAGCCTTTTGTAGGGATGTAGAGGCTCAAGCACTGATTGAAATTTTCAGCAATGGACCTCAAGTCTTCTACCTTTTTTCTATTCTATTCAATCAAAAGTTATTAGTTTAGAGAATCCAATCTTTTGTATGGTTTAATGCGAGTCCTAGCCTCTAAAAGGGGCCATACATTGTAATTCATAAGTCTGAAATTCGGTCTTATGAATTACAGTTGCATACTCTCCAAATGATATCACGCCCGGAAATTGCAATTTGCACCACTCTTGTGTCTTTTGAGGCTTGTGAGATGGAGTGGAGTCTTGTTGAATCGTCCAATTTACATTGCAGAACTTTATTTTACAGGGAAGTAAACCAGTTTCTTGAATGTCTTATTGATGCCTTTTTTTATTTATTTCAATTCCCTGATACACAAAACCCAGAAGGGGCCGGGATGGCCTGGTTGGTAGAGTGTTGGACTCGCACTTAAGTTCCGAGTTCGAAACTCACCGTCCAAAAGATACCCCGTGTGTATGGTGACTGGCGCTCTTTAAATCTGTTCGTGGTCGCAAAGTCCTCCATATCGAGAGTAATATCACTTAGGGTACTGGATCAGAGGTGATCGTTCTCTGTCCCAGGTCTAAATTACGATCTGATATGTATGAATGAATTTGCTTGAATGTAGTCCTCCCTCTAAAAAGGGTTTTTTCGTGGTCGCAAAGTACTCTTGGTCCTAGATGGTGCTACTTGTAAAACAAAGAGGCTTAATAGGCTCTTAGGCTTAATATCTGATGATCGTATCAGCGGAAGTTTGTCCACGGCAAGTGCCATTAGTCAAAACACAACAAAAAACAGAGGTGAATTGCCACTTGCGCAAATTCCACTCGAGACAAAGACCGACTCAGGTTTTTAGAGATATTCAATAACTTCCAATGTCCTTGGAGTGTATACAGACTGGATTCTATCGTATAACGTCTATAGATCAGATCCTATCGTTCTGGGAGTCAGGATCTCTTTGGACGGCGAGGAGCTTTTTATAAAGGAAACGGAATCTCTCACAATTTTGAAATGTGATCAGTCTCAAAAGTTTTCGGCATCTTTGGAGCCGCATGAATTCGTTTTCTTTTGTGAGAAGCTGAACTTTTTGGAACTTATAAGATTTTGGTCCAAGCTTTATATATACCATTCGTCATACTTATCGGTCGTCTGTTTCCATTTTACGATCTTCTATTTAAAGGAACTCATGGATTTAATTGAAGTCGCTTTTTGAAGTCCTTGCTGCTTTTCAAAGTATCAATCATATGTTTTCGCTTATTTCCTGGAGGCCAACCATCATTTCAAGTTCTTTGAAACTACAGATTGCCTCAAAACCCTTTCCAGAGACACATTAGGAAAATTAAAGATTTTACACTGAGCGTTTTCCTTGCTAAACAACTCTAAAATAGAAGAACTTTTGATTGACATAATAAAAAAGCCAGAAAAGGATACGTGAATTAAAATATGTTAACAAAATATCTTGTATTTGAAGTGGTATTTATAAAGCAATGAATGCAGATTTAAATATATTATTATATGATAGAATTTTTATTCTATGATATAATAACTTTGTCAGAGTTTTTCTCCGCACCCTCATTATTACGATGATTAGCAAAAATATTTATAAAAAGATATTTAACAGAAACTCTAACCGTATATTCTTTCATAGATTTGTTTTTGTATTTTATTCTTTTTTACTTTCACGTACATTATTTACTATATTAAAGTATCAGATTCATCTAAAATTCAACCTCAAGATTTTAATACATATCCTGGCTTCAGTACTCAGTGAATCTGACAAATACTTTAAGGAATTATGAACATTTGGTGCATGGTTTGGTTTTTATGTATGAAAAAAAGTTGAGTTTAATAGATTAAATTTAGTATGATGCCCTTATAACAGATTTGCGGATTTCAATCATATTATGAGGCAAATTTATTTTGAGTGCAAGTGAATGCTGTATTTAAATATTGAACAGGTTGATACATTGGTAAGTATTATTTTTTATCATTTAATGTGATCTGTTTTAGATATATATCTCAATTTGACACTTTTCAACAATTTTATTTAGGAAATACCATATCATGCGAGAATGGATGGACAAATTTCAAAATGAAGTTGCTCATAACTAAATGCAACGTAGAACTTTTATTGATCATTATATTTTGTGTAAGGAACGCATATCTCCCGGCAGGATCTCAAATGAGAATGATTAGAGTAGCGTCTGTTTGAGACTGGATCCTACAGAAGAAATACCTTTATACTACTAATACTTTATACTAGGAGCTCTTTGGTATTTAATACTAGAATGATGCTTGGATAATCCTTTTTTTAATATTCAGTATCCCTAATTGGCATGGACTGGTATCATGCCAACTGGTGTTAGGATTTTGATGAACTGTTGCTCCAGTATTGTACACCTTATGATGTATTCCGCAGTCGACATTGAAGTTGTTTACTGATGGCAGCAGGGGCGTTGGTGGTCTTTCTGGTAGTGGCATTCATATCGTGTAAACTTCTAATGTGTTGGACATTAAGATTTAAAATAATGACAACTACTCTGTGTTTTGGTCTGAGCTCATTACTATCTATGAAGGATTAAATTATATAGAAGAGACTACTGAACTTGTCTTCAGTGACTTATGGGTTTTAACAGACAGCCTTGTCTCTATACAGCACCTCTCTCAATGAGCGTCTGTTGGGGACAAGACAAGTTTGAACATCTTAGATCTTGTCAGCCGACTTTCTACCACAGCACTCTATTTACTTCCAATGGGTTCCTTCCCATGCTTGTTTGAATGGAAATGAAATTGCCGATAATTTTACTAAGTCTGCCTCTGCTGCTGCTTTGCATCCATCCAACACAAGTTTAACTTTTTTTGGAAATATCTTCCATTAAGAAAATTGAAAATAATGCTATTTGAAGAATATCACCTGTGCACCCTTGGTAGTTCGGTGTCAAACCGCGTTGGTGCCACGAACTAAATATGCCTAGGAAGCAACAGACGACCTTCTATTTTTCTAAGTGGACACATAAGAACTGTGACCTTCCGACAAGGCAGGAAACTCTTATCCAAGTGCCACTGTTACAAGACTAAACAGGCTTCCCCTAGCCATATCCTGAAGTTCTTGGTCTTTACTACTGGTGAGAATTTAAAGGACCTAATTTGTTTTTGGGCTTCCTCGAAATTTTTGATTTTATGGAGATGGTGTAGCTGAGCTACACAATCTGGGATAAGAAGCAACAACAACACACCTCATGAGATCCCGTTCGGCATAAATCGGTAAATATTGGCAACAGTATGCTCATAAATTGACCCTGTCACATCTCGAATAGTCATCATTGAGATTTCCTCTTCTCTGTGAGGGTACTAATATTTAAATTAATATGAAAATACCATTGTTGCTGTGACAGCGATTACTATGAGCTAAGATAAAAGAAGATGTGTCCGAAAATCTTCGGTGCATCGTCAAATAAGCTAATTGGATTGCACCTCTGAGGCCTTAAAAATTTGCACAAAAATTCTAAAATTTGACCATTACACATGTAAATTAGTTACATGTGTAACAGTCAAAAGTTTCAAATATGCAAATGTGCATGGGATATGTCATAGTGATACCGAATGTCAGCTCGTGGGATAGAGTTCCATGCCTTTTATACTTAGTATGCCAATATAAGGATGATTATTACTGGTTGTAAATGACGCTGGAGTTTCTTCCAATGATGTCCCATACATGGTCGATTAAAGAAAGATCTGGTGACCTAATAAGTCAAAGTAATATAGTGTTTACACGCTATATAGTGTGTTAAGTTACAGAAATGGTATGAGTGGTGAAGGGATGATGGTGTTATCCTGTTGGAAAACACCCTTTTGGATAATGTTCATGGAGAGAAACACAACAAATTGAATAACCAGGCTGACTGAAATATTTATGTTTAGGGTAACAGGTATAAACCCAAGCTTAATGCTGTTATCATGCAAAATTGCTACCAGTGTAGATCCAGTATGTCTAGACCAGAAACAGATTGGTTGTAGGGGCTTACCTCAAACCATCACTCGCACTTTTTATCAGAAAACACAATGTACATTCTGATTTTCTAAGTAAACGCTTTAATGGCAGATCCTCATTCCGAAATTATTTTTATTAAAGAACAGTTTTTGTTCCAAAAGATTCCTTTAATACATTTATAAGTATAACAAGCCGGCTTTCTGGCACTGAGGTAGCCCGTCTTCCTCGTGCTCTGTGAGTCCCGGGTTCAAATCCCAGTTTGGGTATGGTTGTTCTTCTGTGTGCTATCTGTGAGATGTGTGCTTGTGTCCCCCTGTTAAAAGGGGCTGTGCAAGCAAATGTGGCGAGTGTGTAGCTAAGTCGTACTCTTGGCCCTATTTGGCGCTACTTCAAAAACAAGAGACGCTCCTTTCGGCTTAAATCTTCTGCTATATCAGTGGGGGGCTTGTCCATAGGTAAATGCCATAAGTAACAACAACAACATATTACAAGATATTGCAGACTATTGTAATTGCCGTGTTGCAATTTCGTATTGTTTTATTTAATAAAACAACTCTCCGACGGAGACATGTAATCACAAATAAAAACAATAATATTCAAAATATTGTGAAGTTTCTGCTGATACAAAAGATATGAAACTTTAGTTTTCTCATAAATATATATTCCATTAAAATGCTGAATATTCATGATAAATTTTTGTGCTATTAAAGAAAATATGTTAAATAAATTAATTACGAAATATAAAAAAAATTTATAATTGTAGATTTTTCTAAATAAATGTAATGAGAAAATATATTAACTTATTTTATTATATACTTCTATGCTATTAAATGATAGATAAACATGTTATTCTTCATTGAAAAGTCTACCTTTAAAGCCTAGTTAAAATTTCAATTTCTCTGGTCTAAAGTAAATCTTGATATACAATAAACTCACAAAGTTATAGAAAAACTATATTTAATTAACATGCCCGAACAGAATGTAATTGAATCTAAGTTGATTCTTCGTTGCTGATATCTCATGAAAATCATATACTCAAATTGCTAAATCTTGATTAACAACTCAAAAATATTGGGTTAAAATATTTAAGGTGTCATAATTAGGGATTTCCAAATTATTTAAATTTTATGGAATGAATACGATAAATTTATACGACAAATCTCATATAAAGTCTTGGTGTTTGTTTATTATCTTTAAGAATTTCATCCAATGGAACAAAAACTTTTTTGGGAAATAAATTTTGTAACACAATTTTGATATATTTTAGAATTATATCTTTCATTAGCATAAAATGGAGAAAATAAAATAACCATCATTTTCATTTATTTGCATCTGAATTCTGGAAAATAAGCTTCAGATTTTTTTCAAATGTTTTCATACCTTTTCCTACAAAATAATACATATGTATTTAAACATATAATCCAGCAATTTATTAATCTATCTATATTAATAAAAATGGAACTCGAAATGCGTTGCTAAGCGCAAAACTGGAGAACGGCTCGACCGATTCGGCTAATTTTTATTTTAATATTTTCGTTAAGACTCGGGGATGGTTCTTATGGAGAGAAAAAAGGAAAAAAAACTGCGAGGAAAATGGTTAAAACGACACTTTTCTTACTTTCCCGCCAAAAATCTTCATTTACTTCAACCCACACCGAGTAAGATAGCAGGAAGTAATAAATTATCATTTGTTTAGAAAGAAATGGGCGAAGTCAGTTGGTTTTCATTTATAGATAACGGGATGTTTAAAAAAGAAAGAAAATAGTTGCTTTTGTTATTAGTCTGTATGGATATTTAATCTATGTCTGCTCAAAATAAAGTCATAATAAAGTAATAAATAAAGAAAAAAAGAATAACAGAGGGCAAAAAGGGTTTGTGGAAAGAAAAGTAGTGAAGAAAAAAAGAATAGAAAAATAAAGAAAAGAAGGCTGTGTGTCACCATTATTTCCTCTGTGCGCGGCATTTTCCAAGCTGTTTTTAAACTTTCGCATCTCTTGAAAATCAATTGTGTCTTTATTAATTTAGTGTGTTTACATTTATGAAAATTTGAATATCATTATTCTTAAAAAATGTAGAATTTTAGACCTTTCCCTCCACCATTTAAGTAAAATATCAATTCGGGGTCAATCTTTGCTCGGATGGAAAGAGAAACACGAGTAGTACAATGAACAGAACATCTGAAGAAAATTATACTAAATAATACTATAAATGAATTATTTGATTATCAAAATTTGTTTGGTTTAAATATATTTTGGTGAAAAACCTGTTATGAGACACAGCTACATAAAATATTATATGAAAATTTTAGCTAGCATTAATACTAGCGAACCGACTGGTCGCCAAAGGCAGCTAGTATCTAATAAAAATAATAGTGAATAGATAAGTTAGCATCATTTTTTTTTCGAAATTGATATAAATATTGAATTTATTGTTAAATTTAAAATAGGTTTTTCGGAATTTCATTTAATTAATGTTTGTATTATGATATAAATTTTTAATAAAAAAAATTCTGCATTTTACGTTTTTAAAATGTTATATATATATATATATATATATATATATATATATATATATACTAGCTGCCCCGACAGACTTCGTACTGTCTCAAGTTATTGGGTTTTCGTAGCCTGATTACGTACGTACGTGTTTCACAGCACTTAGAAAATAAAAAGAATCGTTGATTCCATAAATCCTTTCAAGAATAAAATAAACACATTAAGAGCTCTTAATGCTGCATTAATGTATAAAAAAGAATTTTTATCCCTAAGAACAACAACAATAAAATAATTTTTTTATCAGAACACAATCAATATAAACATGAAAAAATGAAACAACATCAATGAAAAATGAACAAAATGATAAGTTTTATCAGCTTTCATAAATGCAATGGCAACACGTTATTAAAAGTTTATTTTTTTATAAAAAATTAATTTTCGCCTACGGATTTATATTCACGTCAAAACCCTCCTCCCAAAAACAAATCATGTTCTGACATGATAAAAATTAAAATAAGTCTTGTTACCTTAAAAGTTGGCATGGAATTGTCACGAAATATATTTGTTGCCCTAAAGGAAGTCATTTGGAAACAGTTTTTATATTTTTGTATGTTTGTAAGGAAGTGTATGGAATTCGTACCAATTCCTGAAACCAATGAGTACAATGGCTCTGGTGGCCGAACCAATGGCACTAATTTCACTTTGCCATTTGCGCAACACAATCCATTTGCTTCATTCTTGTATTTCAATGCCTTACAATGTGAGCAAACTAAGTTCATAGATCCAATAGCAACGCATTGGTAGGAACTATAGTCAATTGAAACATCGTAGCTGAATGCCGCTCGTGAAATATTGAAAGTAGCTTGAGCACGACTCATTGCACGTGATTCTAATATTATAATCCTTTCAATTTCATTTCGTTCTTCAAGTTGCTTTGCAGTCCAAGTAGATTGAAAATTAGCTTGGTTTGTAGCATTTCTAGTTCTACGGCCCAAATTGCTACGCTCGCGTCTTATAGGTGGCATGGGTCTAAATGTAAACACACTAAACAAATAAAGTTACACTAACAACAGTTACACAACGCTAACAACAGTTGGTTTTCAAGACATGCGAAAATTTAAAAACAGCTTGGAGAATGTCGCGCTCAGAGGAAATAATAGTGACACACACACCCTTTTCTTTTTTTCCCTTCCTTTTTTTCTACAAGTCCTTTTTTTTCTTTCTATATTTTTTTTCTTTATAACTTTTCTTCCTACAAACCCTTTTTTTTTCTTTTCTTTTTTTTCTTCGCTGCCTAGACTTTATTTTGAGCAAGAATAGATAAAATATCCATACAGACAGAACACCAAAAAAAATTAATAAAAAAGAATCGTTTAATGTATAAATCCTTTTAAAAATAACATTAACACATTAAGAGCTCTTAATGTCGCATTTTTTTAAAAAAAGAATTTTTATTTTTAAGAACAACAAAAAAACTTTATATCAGAACACAATCAATAGCAATATTAAAAAATGAAACATCATCGAATAAAAACGAAGAAAATGATATTCATGTCCGTTGAGAAGAATGTTTTTAATCAGTATAATCAGCTGCATAAAAGCAAGTATTTTCTTTCTTTTTTAAACTTCCCGTTATCTATGAATGAAAACCAACTGACTTCGCGTATTTCTTTCTAAACAAATCATAATTTATTACTTCCTGCTATCTCACTCAGTTGGTGTGGGGGAAGGAAATGAAGATTTTTGGCGGGAAAGTAAGAAAAGTGTCGTTTTAACTATTTTCTTCTTAGTTTTTTAATTTTTTCTCACCATAAGAACCATCCTCGTATCTTAACGAAAATATTAAAATAAAAATTAGCCGAATCGGTCGAGCCGTTCTCTAGTTTTGCGCTTAGCAACGCATTTCGAGCTGCATTTTTATTATAATAGATATATATATAATTCCTAATATTTTGTTCTTTAAATGCAGACTCTTTTTGTGTTCTTTGATAATTACAAATTATTTACTTGAATATTCATTTTAAGGCGAGTAAATAATTCAATAATATATAATGCTGACAATATTCTGCATGTATTTAATAGATTCTTAATTGGCAGAGCTCGCAGAAATATCAATCCGAGTCACGTTTGGTTAATTTTTCGAATCATAAAATGTAAAAAAAATAACCTTTTTGTTTTTAGCAATCTAATATTTTCTTAACATGTTGTTCTAATTGGGTTAGCTTTTGTAAGGCTTTTTTTAACAACCAAAATTAATTTTAACTCAGAAAATATTGCGAAAGTTCGAATGAAATTTGATACAATAAAAAGCAATATAGAATCGTGTTATTGAAAATTCAATTTTCTTGATGGGAAACGTTTGAGATACAAATTAATTAATATTAATTCATTAACTGTGTTAGTTAAATATTTTAATTTATTGGATTATGTTATTAACTACGTTAATTAATCCAGATAACTGAAAAATTTCATTAACAATTCTAATTAGCTTTATAATCTTAATAAATTTCTCTTTTTGAATTTTCATTGAAACCAACTTTATAAAGATGCACTATAAATAACAATTTCGGAGCATTTCATTATTTATATTGATGGCTGTGCAAAAGACACACAACATCAGCATGATCTTATGCTACTTGAACACTTCGAAACATACTTTAAGAAATGATGTATTTTGCTTATTTAAGGAAGCATAAAAAATGTGGTTTTTTAGGCATATAATAAATCTTTTAGTGAATATTTAGAAATCCCCGTGCAACACTAAGTACCACACGGAGCTTATAGAAGTAGACACATTTCATAAGGATATCCCATACTGAAGAGCTACGCATCACATTCGCTTGCACATTTTTACAGGGAGTACATTTAAGCTTATCATAGATAGCACACAGAAGAACAACCATGCCCAAACCAGGACACGAACCCGGGACGCCTAAATCTCGGGGAAGACGAGCTACCTATGTACCAGGATGTCGGTTAGGTATATAAGTGAATTTTATTTATTTGAAATTCTTTGGTACATTCAGATTCCCTCAGGATAAAACTGATTTTATTTTTTACTAAATTAAATATTGACTATTTAACAGATTATCATACAAATTTCAATAAATCCCTGGTTGTACTTCGAAAATTTAAAGGAAATTTCAATACACTTAGACTTTAGTAAATATTTATAATAAACAATAAAGTTATCGCACATGAAACGAATTTCCGAAAGCCTTATAGTGTAAACACCTTAAATAACTAAATAAAATATATTTAATGTTAACACTCTTCGGAGTTTCAAATAAAGCGATCGTTTTTTAAACATATATAAAAAAATTTAATGTCTAAGATTTTTTAGAAAAAAGATATGTTATAAAGTAAAATATATTGAAAATCCTTTTAAAGTTTGCATATTTATCTTTATTGTAAAGCATTCCTCTAAATAAAAATTATAATACAAGCAGTAATTTTATCGTCTGCAATTTTATTTTCGAATAAAATCAGAAAAATCTATTGCTCTAAAGAATTTTAATATCTTGTAGTTTTTATAAGAATACAACCAGTCCGAAGCGCATTTTAAAATCCTAAGAAAATAAAAGTTAAAAAAATTATTATTAATTTTTTAATGTGAGCAGAAACTTAAATATGTGCTTAAAACAGAACACGAGGGTAAATATTTTTGCAGAGAATTGCAATTTCCGTCAACCATGGTGAGCACATCAGAAATAGTTATCTGCGCAATGAAAAAAAATTGATTAATAACTTAATAAACCGCTACAAATCTTACGATTTGCTGGCGATTAATTCACTCTATGATTTTTTTTCAACGTAGCAAAGACTTCATTATAAATATATTTTTTGTAAAATCTTTTTAGTATATTATGTTTATAAAAAGGAATAAAAAACTTACTGTTCCAATTTTATTTAAATAGATAATGATGCATTTTTAAAAAATATTTTAGGTTTTGGATATTTAAATGTAATTAGAATATAGAAACATTTCCTTTGAAATAATTGTCAAACAACTGCTTATTACAAATTAGAGTAATTTCTTATTTTCTGGTACAATCAGAATTTTTAGAAGCTATTGTTTATGAATATAAATTTCTTAAACATCTGGTTCAGAGGTTATTCACATTAGTTATTAACAAATGGCAAAAGTGAAATGTAAAGGAATCACAATGCGAATATTTAAAATTGATTTATTAAACGTTTTATAGCAGTAATTAATACAAAGCTTCGATAATTAATGGAATTATTATAAAATATTATTATAAATGGTCTGAAGAGGACACCCCGTGTTCCCAAAACTGTAGTCAGTCAAAGAAAACAAGATTAAAAGAAATCGTGAAAAAAGCATCACACAGGATAAAATCAAACACAAAAATAAGTTTAGTCTTAGTTAGATGGAAAGTCCCTATGATTTAACTACGGAAAATGAGAAAAATAACTATTATCTCTATAAAAATCTAAATAAAATATTTTATAATTATGAACTAATAACCTTTTTAATTTTTATTTAACTATATACTAATACCATTTCGGTAAATTTTTTATTTTAATTTTATTAAAGTTTTTAAATTTACTTAAATACGTAATCTGTAAGAGTGATTTTTAGGATATCATTAAATTCACTTTATAAATCGAAATATTCAATATTTTATCAAAGTTAATATAAGAGGGAAAATGCTTTTTTTAAATATTTAATTCGAAAAGCATTATATTTGCAACTTCTAATTCGTGATATATACTTTTTTTTATTTGACCATTAACATTTAGAGATAATTCAGTTAAATTCATATTTTTCAGAAGTATTAAATAACAAGTTGAAAATTTAAGAAATTGCACTCTATATTAATATTTTAATAACCTAAAAGGATTATAAATTGGTCGCTAAATGCGGTTAGTTCTTACATAAAACAGCAAACATACTCTAAGCTTTCCATATTTAATTTTCCTTTGTTTGCTCGCTATGCATATTTTTTTACAAAGAAAAATATTTAAACGTATTAGTTTGTTTCATTTAGTTTAGTCATATAACTTTGTAAAGCAACACTAGAGATATTGTGGGACTGACCTCATAATTCTGAACCGTATTCAAATGACGAGGCACTTGAGTGTTTACCTCCCCTCACATCTCCACACCACACCAACGTGAGGATGTTTGGCTCTGACGCATTTAAAGTACAGATTGTTTTCTTCATTATATTTACGAATTATAATATTTGGAAATATTTTTTAATATTAATTTTTAGAAACGGTTTCGTTTCTTTTGTAAATCAGTGGGATTGTTCCCCAAATTATTATTAAATTCAATCTAATAAATATGTTATCGCCCTCTCCCTACTTAAAATTGTAGACCTTGAATAAATATGTGAATACTTTGTGAGGTAATTGTGAATAACTGTTACCAAATGTTGATATTTGGCATGACGTTTTTTTAGTTGCTGTTATTTATGACACTTTACAAGTCCTCTGACAGATCTGTCAGCGATTTAAGCCAAATGAGAGTCTCTAGTTATGCAGTAGCGCCAACTAGGGGCAAGAATACGACTTAGCTACTTCATGCATCACATTTGCTTGCCAAATCCCTTTTGTACTTAGAGTCACATTTACACAACTCACAGATAGAACACAAATTAAGAACAACCAAGCCCGAACCGGGACTCAAACCCGGGACACACAGACCCCAGGGAAGGCGCGCTACCCTTATATAGGACCACAGCATTTTGGGGAGGGCAGGGGGGTGACTCTATTGCGAAATTTTAGGAGTTAATCTCTGGAATGCGGCTAGTGTGTAAGTCCCCAAAAAACAAATTTCCCGATTCAAACCAATATTTCACACACAGAAACTGATGTAATATGTCATATACCAACTTTCATTTATTTGAGTCTACATTTTTGAGCTATGTGTTTATATGTATTCGAAAGAAGATTAGTACAAAACATTATTTGGTTCAAATTTTGATAAGAATCTACGTTTTAGATTCTAAACCTGTGAATAAAATTTCATCTATATAATTTTTTATTCTTGTATTTATCGTGATCTCTTATACTAATACAGGCAAAATTCTCTAAATGGACGCTTAACATTTAATGTACTTTTACATGGACGTTAAATGGACGTTTACAAATGCGATGTAACTTTTTTGACATTAATGTATCGTTCTGAAAATATGTTTTATGAAAGAATATTCAGAAAAATAGAGTTTCGTTAAAATTTCGAGTTCAAATTTTTCGGAGCGTTCAATATTTTCTTTCAAAACGTGACTTCCAAAGATTTGAGGAAATTAGTCAACATTTCGAGTTTGAAATTTTTCAAGCTAACAATATTTACTCTATGCATAGCTCATATACGAGAAAATAAAAAATGTTGGAGTAATTATTCGACAAAATAATGGAGCTCTGCTGTAAATAAACTTAGCTTGTAATTAAGAATTCAAAATAACAAGCTGAATACTTCTTCAGTTCCATTTGATGTAAAATACGTAAATTGTGTAGAAGGAAATATAATGGACTATTTACTTTTAACAAACTAAAGCTGAAATTTAAAATATTATGTTTCAATTTAAATCTTTTGTAACGATGTTTACGAAGTTTTCAATACATTGCCTTAAACCTCAGGAATTTTTCTGAGAAATGAAAAAGCAGAATTATGTTTATACATCATTATGATTAAAAAGAATGTTTACATTGTTTGTATAATTACTAGTTTAAATCATGGCTATCCTTTTCAAATAGTAATTATCATATGAATTTTCTTTTCAATTTAATTAGAAAAGTTAATTAAGTCGTAGAACGCCGGCTTGTATTTTAATGAAAAAAAAACGCCAATAAATATTTTTAAAAGCTAGAAAAATCGGCATTAATAGACATTATTTTGCTAAATATTGAAAATAGGTCTACTCTTTTGACATTACGAACTGATATAATATATTCTTCAATGTTAGTTATATTATTTTGATTTCCTCATAATAACAATAAACTTAGAAAATACTGCGATGACTTTTTATTTTGAAGCCCTAAGAGTTTCATTGTCATTCTAAGTATATTTTACCCAGTTTCCTAAATGTATACTGATTAGATGTGAGATTATTTAAACAATATTTTACAGTGAGATTTAGGTAAGTTGTTTGAGTTTGTTTGATAGAAATTGTGCTAATTAGCTATATGTAAATAAAATTAGACAAACAAAAATTTCTAGATTTTTATGTCCTCATTCATTAAGGTTTTAAACATATTAATAGCATCGATTTTTTTATTGTGCATACAGAAAATGCTTTTCACATATGACATCGTTTTTTAAATGCTATTCCATATTCTTCAATTGAGTGTGTGGTGGCTGGCGCTCGTTAAATCTGTCGTGGTTGCAAAGTCTTCCATGTCGGGAGTAATACCACTGGGGGGTACAGAGTCAGAGGTGATCGTTCTCCATTTCAGGTCTAAATTAGGATCTAAGAAAAAGGAATGAATTTGCATGGATGATTTCCACCCTCGCCCTAAAAAAAGGGTTGTGACGTGTCTGTAGCTAAGTCGTACTCTTGGCCCTAGATGGCGCTACTTGTAAAGAAAGAGACGCATATCTCCGGCTTAAAAATCTGCTGATGTATCAGCGGGGCTTGTCCATGGCAAGTGCCCTAATTAATAACAACAACAATAAATTCACCAACTTGGAAGACTGTGGAATACAAGCAAATAGCTCATACAATACGAAATTCTTTTTTTAAAAAAAATGGTTGTTATTAAAAAAAATACCACAAAAATTTGAAAAAATAGAATAAATCTCTTCAAATTATAAAGTCATTGTTTAGATTTCGTCCCCTATAGGATATACACTATACATTGAATTAACAAATATGACACAAATATATAAACAAAAAAGAGGTTTTTAAAACTTTATTAAACTTTTTACCTAATAAAAAATTAATTAAGATTTTGGAGTTTTTCATGGAAATACTACTGCAAAATAATAGAAGTTATTGAATTGAAAGTAAACGTAAACAAAATTCTCGACAGTCAACTGATCACGAAATTGGTTAATTGGTAAATAAACGAATTGAGGGGGCAATTCTTTCAGGTTGTTAACTGTTGTTTATAAAGATCAGGAATTATATAGCGTGAGATCAGATTTTAGAAGAAACCAGTTTTTTAAGAAATAACAGTCAACACCTATTCGTTTATGAAAATTTAACGTAAGAAAAGTGCAACAGATATAGTTCTGATGAAAAACTTTTTTTGAGTGAAGAAGGCGTGTCAAAATATTATTATCTTGTAATAGAATAAATCTCAATTTTAATGTTGTGTCTATAAAAATATGACGCTGATTGATTCATTGTATGTATTTGTAGAGATTTCCAATCTCTCTTATTTTGATCTTTCGGGTCGCTTGAATATTTTGCGCATAAGACTGTAAATCAGCATTAAATATGTTTTAACATATTTTCTGCAAATTCCATATTATACAGCGCTACTTATTGAAGAATTCCACATTAATTTCTTATTTAACATGTGATAACCCCCCGAGGGCACATTGTAATTGGGGATGAGATGTTTCCAGTATGGTAGTTGGATATCGCCAACCCGGTGAGTACACTAAGAGGTGGGGGTCAGACTATTCCCATCGATGACTGGACGTACTTCCTTTGGGAAGGGTTGCACCGTGGCCGGTGATTACCATAAGGACTCAACCACAGTTCCTGTTAATTGCTGTTGAGGCGGTCAGATCATTCAGTTTCTATGGTTAATCCGTGTGCCTTCGTGGCGGGTCGGAGAGTCTGTTCTATGACTTATTATTCAAACCCGTATTAAATTCAACCTATACCCATCAAATGACTTCCTATAACATGATACATTTAATGTATTGCGACTCTCTTGATAGTGAGTGTTGAATTCAGTCATACTAATTGCAAGATATACAGACTTTAAGAATGAAACTCTAAGCTCTTTTCATTTAATTCAGTTTCTATGGGTAATCCGTATGCCTTCGTGACGGATCGGAGAGTCTGTTCTATAACTTAATATGTGATAAAAACTTTATATTAAGCAATTTCATATCATTTGGACTAATCAAATGCTCTATATTCATCTGCGTTGGTAAAGCTAGTATAAACTACTTTTCATCAAATTGTTTGAATATTATTATGTAGCTAGGATTTTATTAGGTATATAATCATATATTTCACTCTTCTTAAATAGATGACGTTATAGTATTTTTTGAGGGATCCTAAATCTGGAAACATTTAACGTGGAAATGGTTTGACATTCTCATTTAACAATATGAATAAAGTTCATTTAAAATATCAGCAACGGTTGCTCTTTCCTCATTAAAGTGTTAAGTTTCGACTCGATAAAAATGTAAAATATGTTAACCATAACACTCAATCAGTATAGCCCATGAGTGACCACCAAAGACCGATAGTTTCACCATCGAAAACTCTCTAGGTGATAAATTAAACCGGGCCTTTGCGAAGCCCTCCAGGCAAAACCTAACGTCTAGTCCGTATAACTCTAACTAGTTACAATTACTAAGCTTCCATTAATGAGATGACACACAAAACCATTAGCGATATCTACCAATAATAAATGTGCGTGTATGTGAGCGCGCTTACGGGTGCGAATTGATAATAAAGGTGTATTAATTGAAACACAAACACACCTTTATCACTGGTAGATTAGTAACTGGATTTTCCCGTTGTCCACCATATCTTCTGAAAATATGATTGCACAAAAATAATTTTTACTCCGTTGCAAAATTTTGAAATTTTGCAACAAAAAATATTCGAGCAATTTTATTTGACTTTTTTATTTGATTATTTTATGACATATTTGGGAACAAATTAGCACTTCTTTATACTTTTAATAATTAAAATTTATATCAATTAAGAAATTCTCATAGCAAACTTTGATAATTTGGAGCCAGTCCAACATTTCACATCAGTCAGAATTTAGATCATACTAAACTAATTACGTTAATTATCTTTTATAAATATGAAGTATTAGATAATACATGATATATACTAGTATTGTTTTCTCCAATCAGTAATTGACTTTAAATTATCTTGAAAATATGTGAATGATCTTGACGATTTGTATTACAATTGTGAAAAAAAAAACAGTAATACATTTAATATTACTGCAATTGTAAGAATCGTTTGGACATATTACTTTGATTGTAATCGATCAAAATAAAACAGGCATCCCCAACAGTGGGTTTCAAAAATATGAAAAATATCTTCGACAATGGTCGAAAAGAATGAATTGTTTCATGGAACATGGCCTTGAAAAATCCGTTGCCTTGCGTTCTCATATTGAACCTTTCCCTTAGAACTGTGGTTTTGATAAAGCATCAAGATATCATTGACATGGAGACTTGTAATAAAAGGCAATTTTGATCATCAGTGTTAATAAACTACTATTGAAAGTCAAGCCAAAAAAAAGTTAACAGTCTTATTATATTTTTACTCAATAAAAAAATGGCAGTTTATATAGCGTAAGTTTTCTGTTTTAAAGCATGCCCAAGTTTGCAGTTTTATTTTAATAAAGTTATTTTTTAACATGAGAAAATTCATGTTTTTACTATCATTTTTGTATTTATGATATCGAAAATACTCGGATTTAGCGCTGTTTTTTATTTCTAAACCAGACAAAAACAACTGAGAATTTTTAACCGAAGAAAATTTATATTCTAGCAAACTAATAAAGATCGTTTTTTAAGAGTTTGTTTAATTTATTAACGAGTTTGTTTATTCAAATTATTATTACTAATATTTCAGTACTTATGGATTTTCTGAAAATAAAAAGCTACACTTATTAAAAGATTTTATTGCAATATTAATATAAAAATTAATATTTGAATCAACAAGACGAAAATAATTACTTTCATATTTACTATATAAACAAAGAATTTATAAAATTTAGAATAAATAGTTGAAAATAATATAAAATTATAGTTCAAATAAGCATTAAAAATCAGATGAAAGCAGAGATTTTTTTTAATTCCTTAATTTTATCTCAAAAATTTAATATTTGTATCAACAAGACGAAAATAATTTCTTTCATATTTATTAAATAAACAAAGAATTTATGAAATTTCAAATAAATAGTGGAGAAGAATATAAAATTAGTAGTTAAAATAAGTATTAAAAATGAGATGAAAGCTGCAATTATTTAAATTCAATTCAACTAACTTGAGCATCTATTTCTTATGTTTGTTTTGGCAGAGCATTTTAATTTGAATGAATTATTAGATCACTAATATTTGCCTATGCAATTTACTTTTAATTAGATATCTATTTAATTAAAGCATCGTATTCTTTTAAATTTCGATTGAGACTACCTTTTATTAAAATAATTTTCACGTTGTATATATTGGCGACTTCAATAAAACTGAAATTCTTTCAATAAAACTTATTTCATTCCATTAAGGAAATGAATGCATCTTAATCAAAATCTTGATATAAATACTTCATCATGAAGTCTTTTACTATAATTGCAGAAAAAAACATCTCCATTTGAAAGATGGAAAATTAATTTAATGACTTTAGGAACAATTTCTCGAAAGAGAATTTCTTTAAGTAACTCTTAACCGTTGCCATTTTTTATTGTGATATAAAGCTGATTTCATTTATTCTTCTTTTCGAAAGCATTTATAATATTTTTTTAAAGAGGGAGCATTAAATATTTGAGCTATGTAAAATTCTTTAAAAAATCTATGCACGAGTTTAAGAGTTAAATTTAAAGACAATGAAAAAGAATACAAAAATCCTAATTTATTTTTCTAATTATATTTATTTAAGATTGGAAAATTCTACATTTTCGTATCATTAACTTATGTAATTTCTGTTTTCCTACTTTTGATAATGATTAAATTCTTCACGCTTAATATGATATTTTTAAAAGGCTACGTATTTTTTTATTTCAACTATAAAGTTTTAATGTAATCTGTTTAGTAAAAATAAAAATATAAATGCATATTAAAATTAATTAATTAAATAACATTCATTATTATCCTAACTTTATACAGTTATTTTACAGTTTTATTTTATAATTGTATATATTCAAATAAAATTAAATAAATAAATAATATATCAAATAAATCAAATAAATAAATAATATAT